>CAUYPK010063750.1:0-11173 GCA_963574355.1 Loris lydekkerianus | reverse complement strand
TGGAAGTTAGGTTCTGTCCTTTAATTTCTGAGTTCTTACTTTGCTGCTGATCCATTGTGATGGTCAGTGTGTAGAACAGGTTGAAGTATTTCCTGTAGAGCTGGTCTTGTTGTGGCAAATTTCCTCAATGTTTATATATCCATAAATGATTTGATTTCCCTGTAAACTTTGAAGCTTTGCTTAGCAGGGTACAGAATTCTGGGGTGGAAATTCTTCTGTTTAAGTAGATTAAAGGTAGATGACCATTGTCTTCTTGCTTGGAAAGTTTCATTAGAGAAGTCTGCAGTCACTTTGATGGATTTTCCCCTATAGATCAACTAGTGCTTACTCCTGGAAGCTTGCAGAATTTTTTCTTTTGTCTTGACTTAGGACAGGTTCATTACAATGTGTCTTGGAGAAGCTCGGTTAGAGTTGAGGCGACCTGGGGTCTGATATCCCTCTGAAAGCAGTGTGTCAGAATCTTTGGTGATATTTGGGAAATTTTCATTTATAATATTCTCTTGTATGGCTTCCATTCCTCTGGGGCATTCTTTTTCCCCTTCTGGGAAAAACATATTAACTCTGCCTAATGTAATCACAGGGTTTCTGATAAAAGACAGAAAAGAGGTTCACTAAAAGAGAAGTAGACAAAGAATAGAAGCAGAAGTAAGAGTGATTTGAAGATACTATACTTGAAACATGAAAGAAGGGAACCACTAGCCCAGGAATTCATGTGGTCCCTAAAAGCTTGAGAGGGCAAGGACATAGATTTTTCCCTAGAACCTTTAGAAAGAGCACAGCCAACAACTTTATTTTAGGTCTTCTGACATTCTTAGGTGAAAGATGATAAATTTGTTTTGTTTCAAGATATTAACTGTATGGCAATTTGTTATAGCAATGATCAGAAGATAATACCATGAAAAATCAGACTTTGCCATTACTTATAGAAGTGAGAAATAAATTAGTTAAAACACTTTATTACAATTCTAGTTCTCATTTACTGAGCACTTGCTGTGAGCCACGCCCATGGTAATCACTTATCACTTTTCCATTTATGCATTGATGTACATTTTGGTTGCTACCACATCTTGGTTACAGTGAATAGTAAACATAGGAGTGTATATCTCTCTTCAAAAATCCAGATTGTATTTTCTCAGGTGAATATCCAGAAGTGATGAATCATATGGTTATTCTATTTTTAATTTTTCAGGAATCTTAATACTGTTTTCCATCCAGCTGTACCATTTTGCATTGTCACCAACAGTGTACAATGGTTATAAGTGCTCTACATCCTCAACATTTGTTACCTTTTTTTAAATAGTGGCCATCCTAATGTATCAGATGACATGTCATTGTGGTTTTGATTTGCATTTCACTGATGATTAGTGATCCTGATAATCTTTCCACTTATATATTGATCATATGTATGTATTATTTAGAGAAATACATGTATCTTTTATAATCATTTGTTTATTTTTAATCCATTTATTTATTCTTTTGTTGTTATTATTTGACATTGAGTTGTATAAGTAAGTACATTAAACATTTGGGGTATTAATTCCTTATCAGATATAGTTTGCAATATTTTCTCCAACTCTATATATTACCTTCTTGTTTTTGATGGATTATTCTTCTGTACTGAAGATGGTTGGTTTCATGTGGACTATTTTGCTTTTGTTGTTTGTGCTTTTAGTATCATATTCAAGAAATTGTCAAAATCAATGTCAAAAGCTTTTCTCTTTATTTTCTTCTATGGTTTCACAGTTTTAGGACTAATGTTTAAATCTTGAAGACTTTCTAAGTTGATTTTTTTCTCATGACATACGAGTTCCATTTCATTCTTTTGCATATGGTTATCCAATTTTGCCTACACCATTTGTGAAAATATTATTGTTTCCTTATGTGTATTATTGTGCACTTCTTATATATCTCTTGGTTGTGTATGTGTGGATTTATTTCTGAATTCTTCATTCTGTTCCATTGGTCTATTTGTCATTATTATGGCAGTATCATACTATTTTAAGGAAAGTAATTTTATAATGTATGTTGAAATCAGGAAACATGATGTCTCCAATTTTGTTCTTTTTCACATTACTTTGCTGTTTTGGGTCTTTCAAAAGGTGCCATAAGAATTTTAATACTGACTTTTTTCCCCATTTCCATATAAAATGCTTTAGAATTTTGATGGGGATAGCATTGAATCCATAGATCTCTTTGGGTTGTATAGACATTTTAACAATAGTAAGTCTTTCAATTCTTGAATATGTGATATCTTTTCATATTTTTGAGTCTTTTTAATTTCTTTCATCAATGTTCCATAAAACTTAGTGTGCAGGTCTTATATTTCCTTGTTTAGGTTTGTTGCTAAGCATTTTATTCTTTTTGATGCTAAATGATATTGCTTTCCTAATTTAGTGTATAGAAATGTGACAAATGTGTGTATGCTGACATTTTTTTTTGTTTTGTTGAGACAGAATCTCACTCTGTTGCCCTGGGTGAAGTACTATGGTGCCATTGCTCACAGCAACCTCAAACTCTTGGGTTTTTGTGATCCTCTTGCCTCAGCCTCTCAAGTAGTTGGGACTACAGGTACCTCCCACAAGACCCAGCTATTTTTTCTGTTTTTCGATTTTTGGTAGAGATGATAGATTAGAATCTATCATCTGGTCATGCTGGTCTGGAACTCCTGAGCTGAGGCAATCCCAGAGTGCTAGGATTATGGAAGTGAGCCACAATACCTAACCTGAATGCTGATGTTATATATTGCAACTTTACTGAATTCATTTATTAGTGATTATAGTTATTTTTTGTGAAATTTTTCATGGAATCTAAAGATTTTCCACATATGAATTATGTCATTTGCAAACACATATAATTTTACTTTTTTCTAATTTGGATGACTTTTAATTATTTTTCTTGCCTAGTTGCTCTGGCTAGTACTATCACCACTATGTTGAATAGGTATGGTAAGAGTAGAAACCCTCACCTTTTCATGTTCCTCCAATATGGATGGGTGGAGGCAGCCATCCTCCGGCTTGGCGTTGGTGGAGCCTTTCTGCTCTTCTGGCGATCACAATATCCCATCCTCATAGCCAATATGTTGCAGTGATCTCTCTCATGAGAGAGTCAGCAGCCTTGCCATGGATGTAAACTCGCTCCTGCAATGTTAAAGGGCCCAGGAAAATGACTACACACACAAGATGGCTTGTAGCAAAGAAACTTTATTTTGTGCCACCTTATATACATTGGTAGTCATGTAGGCACTTAATCTATAAGCTTTACCATTACCTAAATCTTACCTAACTTACTCTATCTAAAATTAACTTGTGGGTAGACACCAAGTCTCCACATCAAAATAATTTCTTCTGCTTTTTACCTTCCTCTTAGACGTGAGTCAACTCTAACTTCATATCTAATTAAAAATAACAAAGAACTGCAAGGGAACTGAGGAAGTGAAACCCCTCATGCACACATTCAATTTACCCAGAATAGATTTATGGCTTTGTTTTTCCACAGCACAGAGACCTCTAGGCTCTTTGTGACATTATGTTTTCACATATGTCAACCTCTGGTACATGTCCCTAGGGGTGAGGCAGTAACACCTCTGACCTCCCAGGCTTAACGGAATGCATGACTTCAGAGTCACTGTTTCTGGACTTTTACCTCCAAGGAAACAGCCCCTGTGTATGCCTCAGGGGAGCCCAATTCTCTTTTCAGCTATTTTGCTGTCTGCAAAAGCTAGTCTGTGTTAGCAAAAGCCAATTAACCCTTACCAGGCCTATTTCATGTGCTTCAAGTGGGGAGCTCTGTTACCTCAGATGTTCTCTCAAATTCCTTTTTTATAAGAGATATGAACAAAAAATGTATCTTGAGCCTTGATTTATCATATGAAGATTTTCTTTCAGAACCAGTCAAGGATATTCATTAGTGATCTTCATATTATTTTCCCTACCTTCTTTCTCCAGGCATACAATATAATTTTACTTCGCAATACTCTTCAAAGTAAAAATGCTCATGTGACTTCTACTGATAAAATTTGAGACTCAGTATCATGTTGGAACTTTGGTGCCAAACCACATTTCCTTGTCTGTCTTATATAGATTATTGGTTTGCTACAGATTCCCCATGAACTTTCATCCTTTTGTAACTTATCTATCCCTTTGTAGTGATCTGATACAAACAGGAAATAAGCTTTCTTATATTTTAGCCAATTAGATGTGGGGTTAAATTTTCTTGGTTACCACATAACTAGGTTATAATACATTATGCTGATGTATTATTTATGTGATTAGCACATAACTAATAATTAATAAATTAGCAGTCACAAATCTATTTCACTGAAAAATATTTACAGCATATTTTATACAATGACCCTTTTTTTTAAACTTTATTTATTTTCAATCACTCTCATTATGAGATCTATCTTTAATTTGGGGTGTCAAGTGATACATATCTGCATTTCATTTTCTATTAAAAACTGATTCTCTAAAAAGACACATTTTAATTAATTGATAAAATAAAATAAATTTCTATTCATAAATTGAATTTTGTACCTAAAAATTATATCCCTAAGGCAAAACAATTTAATAATGTAGATTGAAAAATTTATTTTGAAAAGAGTTAAATTTGAATCCTTTTTTTTTTTTTTTTTTTTTTGAAGAGAAAGAGTCTCAATTTCCCTCGGTAGAGTGCCATGGTATCACACAGCTCACAGCAACCTCCAACTCCTGGGCTTAGGTGATTCTCTTGCCTCAACCTCCCAAGTAGCTGGGACTACAGGTGCCCACCACAACACCCGGCTATTGAATCAAAATTTTTATTTGATTATGACCTAAGCTTTCTCCTTATTTATAACCTTATTATTTCTCAAATTTCTAACAAACCACAGAGCTTCCATAATACTAAGGTGATGTAATATTTTACTCTGAATAATTCATTTCTATAGCAAATCAGTAATGTGTAAGCCCAAAGCAAAGAAATCTACAGCTTTCTTCTTTCTACTCTATCATACAATTTCTCACTCTCCAAAATACACTAAAACACATACACTTTCTTTGTCTTGCATACTCATAGATATGCACACAAACCCACTAGAAAACTTGGGACCACCTCTGTCATTGAAAATAAATCTGAAGTTGAATACCGTATAGATAATAATTCTCAATTAAACTAATTTTATTAAACTACATTCTTTTATATTTTAACCTACATAAAATTTACAGTATTGTACTAATATGACATGAGACACCAAAATGAAATTTTTACTGTTCTTTGGGCTTTGTATTCCATCATATATACTCATCCCACCTCCACAGAAAAAGAATTTATGGGCTTGAGATTACAACATAACTTTTTGTTTTATCCTTAATAACTTGCATAGTTTTAAATTTTCACTTCCATACACTACACATTTCTTGCCATATTTATGTAATATTTTTCATTTTGCACCAGCCCATTTCCATTTTCACCTAATTTCCCTCAATACTGAGTTCTCATAATAGAAAATGTTCTAATGCATAGTTATTTTAAAATAGGTTTATATGACATAATTACATGCCACAACATACACTACTTTCTAAAGCATTCATTTTGATGATTTTAGTATAGAAACAGAATTGCATGACCACTATTACTATCTACTTTTATCACTTTCCCTCAATAAATCCAAGTACATCAGTATTCACTTTCCACTCTTCCAAATCAATCCTTGGCAATCATTAATATACATTTGTGCCCAGGATCTGTCTATTCTGGATATTTTACATAAATGAAATCGTAGGAACTGTGGAATAAAAAATAAAACTAGGTAATACAAACAGTATTTTGTAAAAACTATGTACCACACTAACAAAAAATACTATTTTCAATGGCCCTGTACCAAGGACAGAGTTTATTTCATTTGTATTATCTATTACACAACCTGTGGTCTACAAGTAACAAACAGTTTCCGAATAAGAATCACTAATAAAAATAAATAAATAAATAAGTAAATAGTGTATAACAAGAGCAGAACACAGATTTTACCAAAACTTTAATTCTATCATAGGAATTAACTTATCATTCATTGTCATAAGACTCAATGGAATAATTTTAGAGAAAAATGTTTTCATGAGACAGTTAATGGGAGATATTTCTTTTGGCATTCCTTATAACAACCTGTGTGTTATCATGTGATTGATCCTATGCTTTAATTTTTGCTTATTTAAACTTAACAAAATCTCATTTTGTTTGTGCTAACTCATTCATAGATAATAAATAGGAGATAACTTTCTACAAATGTTCAAAAGAACAGATGCTCACATTTAATCTAATCATCAATTTGTATTCAAAAGACGATTAGAATTAGGGTTTTGGAAATGTAGCCAGATAATACGATTTTCCATATTGTTTATATAATAATAAAATACACATGAAAAATTACATATTAAATAAAATATTAGATTATTTGCTTTACTATTTTAAGATATCCATCATTAAATTTAAATATTTTATAAAAAAACTTTCGTAGAAATTTTTAGGCTCACAAAAAAGTTAAAAGAGAAATATATGGCTTTCTATCTGATATGAATAAATGTTAATAAGCTATTTGCCCTTAAAGTAGCAGAAAAATTAATTTTGATTGATGAAATTAAACAGTTTTAGCTTGCCTGAACAGAGCAAAGACAAATTTTTAATACAGTGAATTAATTAGGCATGTAATGAGAAATAGAATATATAATATTTCTAATTCAGATAAATAGCAAAATAGCTCATATTCTAAAAGGAAGAATATCCAGCATAGACACACCTTAAATCATGTTTACTGTAACCTATTAATGGCAACAGATCTAACAGAACAATGTTAGAAAAATTCTTTTGCTGATTTTGTTTCACAAAATTATATTTCATTTTACCTCTCATCTGTAACTTTCTGTGGAGTTAATCATAGGACATTACTCATTTCAAAGGTGTTAATGTACCATAAAGGATTTGTATTATCACTAGACATACTATCTATTCCAGGTGTTGCATGTTCTCTGCATCTGCCCTGAAGTTCATTTAACAGCTTATAAATCTTTATGACCATATGATGTGCTGCTATGATCTGTGGCTTCCTTAAAAAGCTTCTGAAACATGAATTATAAAATTAAAGTTTTTTTCTTTTATTATTTTATATAAAAAAATCTATGGATTAATTTTAAATATTTTACTTTCCCTAATAATCAATTTCATAATAAAATAATTTCTGGTACATTCAAAATACATATATGGAGACTATGATAGTACAACATAAAATAGTAGATAGTGATTTGTGATCTGACTTTAAAAGACAAATCACTTTATATTTCCTTGGCCCACTTTCATAATCTTGAACTACTATGTTTGAGCTAAATGATTTATAAGTTGTACCCTTTTTTGGTTTTATAATCTTTAATAAATTGTAAACTATTATAAAGCATAGAGTGATGAACAAAATAATAATTGATATATGAAATAGATACCTTGGGTTAGACAATTGGAGGCACACTACACAAAAATATATTTATTTTACTTTTTATTTTAACAAATATTCACATCTTTATGCATCAATCTATTAATAAATAGATTGAAAAAAAATTTACACAATTTGATAACTTAATCAGCAAAATATTTTATTAAAAAATTTTCTTTCTAGAAAAATTATTTTAAAGATATGCTAAAATCTATACTCATAAATTTGCCATTTGACAAATTATATTTTTAAATTAAAAGCAAGTCCTAGATTTTAGTTCTTATAATTTATTAATTTGTTAATGATAATTTATATTCTGTTTTATAAACAGCTATGTGAGTTGCAATAGTTTGGGAAGATGAACACCAAGATCTGTGGTATCAATGAAGCTTCAGGATTCAAGGGTGATTTTATTATTTTTGTTTTGTTTTTATTATTTTTTATTAAATCATAACCTTGTACATTGATGCTTTTATGGGTTACAGGGTACTGCTTCGATATACATTGTGAAATGTTTACATTGAAGTAAATAACACATCCATCACAATTATACTCATTTCTTAATAGTTTTGAAATGTACCATTGCATCATGCACATTAGGTGAGGTCCCCCCTCTCTGCTCCCATATCTCCCTTTCCCTCTCCTTTCTGTCCTCTTCCCTTCTACTTCTTGGACTATAGTTATGTTTTGCCATTCATCTGAGTATGTAGGTGATTATATATTGATTTAAAAGTAGTATTGAGTACATTGAATACTTTTTTCCATTCTTGAGATACTGTACTAAGAAAAATATGTTCCAGCTCTATCCAGGTAAATATAAAAGATGTGAAGTCTCCTGACATTAAATGTTAAGTATTTAGAATTCCAGCTCTCCCAGGAAAAAAAGACAAAATGGGTGATCTGCCTTAGGGCTTCCTGGAACAATTTTCCAACCTGGGAAAAAGGGAAGAAGTGGATCCCTGCCCTAGTACTGCCCCACCTTAAGCTTTTCCCAAGCAACTAACTGCCACACCTGTGAAAAGAAGAATGCCCTGGGACCAGGAACCCCCATACACTGGATTTGGAAAGTGACTCAGAGCTAATATTTTTCATTCAGAATAATATAGGCTATGGGTTTGTTCTGGATGGCTTCTATTAGCTTAAGAGATGTACCATCTATGCCTTTTTTTCTTAATGTTCTTATTACACAACAATGCTATATCTTGTCAAATGCTTTTTTCTGTGTCTAGTGAAAGGTTTATATGGTCTTTGTTTTGGTTTCTGTTTATGTGGTGAATAAAATTTATGATTTGTGTATGTTGAACCAGTCTTGCATACCTGGAATGAAGCCCACCTGTTTGTGATGTATTTTTTTTTTGATGTGTAACTGAATTCTGTTGGTAAGATTTAAGTGAGTACATTATAGCCATATTCATTAATTATATTGATCTGTATTTTTCTTTTTTATTAAGTCTTTTCTGGTTTTGGCATTGGAGTGATATTTGCTTCAGAAAAGCATTTGGGGAGGACTCCTTCCTTCTCAATGTTTTGAAATATCTTCTGTAGTATAGGTCCTGAAAGGTGTGAGCAGTAGTGCCCAGAAAGGAGATTGAAACAGAGACATTCAAGCCAGATTATTGAAAGGGGAGAGTAATCCACCTGGGCAATGCAAAGGTGGTGTCTAGGGGAATGGGGGGGGACAGTTAGAGACCTCTTTTATATGGGGCTCTAGGGGGTGGACAAATTTAACAGCTTGCCCAGAAGGCTTTGGTGAGTTAAGCTCCTTTGGTGTCAACTTCAGAAGTGGGGATAATTGGGTCCTTTGTCTTAGGAGGAGGGGAGGAGGAGGGGGAAGAAGACAAGGGGGACAAGGCTTTCTGTGTGGCTGCATTAGGTCCCTTAACAGGTACAAGCTCTTCTTTGTAATGTTAGTAGACTTCTTATGTTAAATGCTCTGATCCTGGACTTTTTTGGTTGGAAGGTTTTCTATTGCAATTTCAGTGCTTTATAACATCCATTTAGAACTGAATCAGAGGAGGATGCCCACTATTGCCACTACTATTTAACATAGAGCTGGAAGTACTAGCTAATGCAATCACAGAAGAGAAAGCTATCAAGGATATCCAAATGGAAAGACTTTGCTAATGACATGATTTTATACTTAGAAAATCCCAAGGACTATTCCATAAGACTCCTGGAAGTGATCAAGAAATACAGTAACATCTCAGAAGGTAAAATAAATGTACTCTAATCAGTTGCCTTCATATATGTCAAAAACAGTCAAGTCAAGAATCAAATCAAAGATCAATATCCTTCACAGTATAATCAAAGAAAATGAAATATATTCATGAAAGGGTGTGAAAAAACTCTATAGGGAGAACTTTAAAACACTGAGTAAAGAAATTGAAGAGGATGTTAACATAAGGAAGAATGTATTATGCTCATTGCTCAGAAGAATCAATGATTTTGTACTACTTAAAATGATCTACAGATTCGGTGCAATGCCCATTAGAATATCTATGTCATACTTTGCAGATCTTGAAAAAATAATTCTTCATTTCATATGAAACCAGAAAATACCCTGAATAACTAATGCAATTCTATGAAATTAAAACAAATCTAAAGGTATCACTTTACCAGACCTCAGATTCCACCACAAGTCTACAGTGATAAAAAGAGTGTGATACTGGCTAAAGATAGAGACATAGATGTATGGAATAAAACTGAGAACCTAGAGATGAAATCAGCCTAATATTTCTATCTGATCTTCAATAAATCAAACAAAAACATACTGGGGAAAAGAATATCTATTTAATAAATGGTGTTGGGAGAGCCTGTTAGCCACATATAAAAGACGGAAATTGGACCAGCACCTTTCATCACTTAAAAAAATTAACTCTTACTTGATAAAATATTTAAATCAAAGACACAAAATGTTAGAAACTATAGAAGAAAATTTAAGAACTCGTTACTGTATTGGCCTTGGGAAATAATTTATGAAGAAAACAACACTGGCAGTTGTAGCTAGTACAAAAATAAATGGAACCTGAGCAAGTTTAAAAGTTTCTGCATAGCTAATGACACAATCAACAATGCAAAGACAACTTTTGGAATTGGAGAAGATATTCACATGTTGCAAATATGACAATGAGTTAAAAGCCATAATCTACAGATACTCAAGAAAGTCAACAAGAAAATAGCAAACAATTCTGTTATTCATTGAGCAACATATGAACAGAATCTTTTCCCAAGAGGACAAATGAAGGCCAATAAAAACATGACAAAATGCATCATTAATCATCAGAGAAATGCAAATCAATACCTCTTTGAGATATCACCTAACCCCAGTGGAAATGACCAAATCATAAAGTCTCGAAGATGTAGATAGTGGTAGGGATGCAGAAAAAGGGGAGCACTTTTGCACTGTTGGTGGATCTGAAAGCTAATACAGCCCTTTTTTTATTATTAAATCATAACTGTGTACTTTAATGAGATCATGGGGTAACATACACTGTTTTTATATACCATTTGACATATTTTCATCATACTGGTTAACATAGCCTTCCTGGCATTTTCTTAGTTATTGTGTTAAGACGTTTATATTCTACATTTAGTAAGTTTCACATGTATCCTTGTAAGATGCACCACAGGTGTGGTCCCACCAATTATCCAGGAAGGAATTTAAAGCGGCCAGAGCAGATGCTGTATCCTTGGCTACCTGGTGCTTGGTTTGTGTTGAGGAGT
>CAUYPK010063748.1:0-14251 GCA_963574355.1 Loris lydekkerianus | reverse complement strand
AGGCTGGGCAAGGGACTTGAAGAGAAACTTCTCTGAAGAAGACAGGCGCACGGCCTACAGTCATATGAAAAACTGCTCATCATCTTTAATCATCAGAGAAATGCAAGTCAAAACTACTTTGAGATATCATCTAACTCCAGTAAGACTAGCCCATATCACAAAATCCCAAGACCAGAGATGTTGGCATGGATGTGGAGAAAAGGGAACACTTCTACACTGCTGGTGGGAATGCAAATTAATACATTTCTTTTGGAAAGATGTTTGGAGAACACTTAGAGATCTAAAAATAGGTCTGCCATTCAATCCTATAATTCCTCTACTAGGCATATACCCAGAAGACCAAAAATCACGTCATAACAAAGATATTTGTACCAGAATGTTTATTGCAGCCCAATTCACAATTATTAAGTAATGGAAAAGCCCAAGTGCCCATCAATCCATGAATGGATTAATAAATTGTGGTACATGTACACCATGGAATATTATGCAGCCTTAAAGAAATATGGAGACTTTACCTCTTTCGTGTTTACATGGATAGATCTAGAAAATATTCTTCTTAGTAAAGTATGTCAAGAATGGAAGAAAAAGTATCCAATGTACTCAGCCCTACTATGAAACTAATTTATGGCTTTGAAACTAATTTATGAAAGCTATAAACCAGTTATAACCTAAGAATAGGGAGGAGGAGGAGAGGGAGGGGAGGGTGGGGAGAGGATGGGTGGAGGGAGGGTGATTGGTGGGATTACACCTGCAGTGCATCTTACAAGGGTACATGTGAAACTTAGTAAATGTAGAATATAAATGTCTTAACACAAATGTCTAAAAAAATGCCAGGAAGTATATGTTAACCAGTGTGATGAAAATGTGTCAAACAGTATATAAAACCAGTGTATGGTACCCCATTATCGCATTGATGTACACAGCTATGATTTAATATTAATAAAAAAAAAAAAATAGTAAAACCTGAACTCGATGGCCACCCCATGTATCAGTGAGTCTGTGTGTGTGCATCGGTGCAGAGATGAACCAGGCAAGATCAGTTTCTGCCCTCATGAACTTTACCTTTCTAGCATTTTTCTAGGATGTTAAGACAGCAGGGTAGACTGTGCTGTGGAACACAGGACAAATGTATTCAGTGCCTTTTATCCCCACACCACAGGAATAAGTCTAACATCTTTCAAGATCCAGTTTAAAAAGCAACCTTTTTCAAGAAGCTTTTTCTGATTTCTGAGCCAACTAAAAATGACTTTGTCCTCCTCTCAAATCCCACAGCAGTTCATTATTTATTCCTGCCTCTTCAATGAACATGTATTTACTGAACACCTGTTCTGTATAGGGTACCACTCAAGAGACAGTTG
Source organism: Loris lydekkerianus (assembly GCA_963574355.1). Classification (NCBI taxonomy): domain Eukaryota; kingdom Metazoa; phylum Chordata; class Mammalia; order Primates; family Lorisidae; genus Loris; species Loris lydekkerianus. Next base: position 12,893 of record CAUYPK010063748.1, on the reverse strand, counting down.
CTCAATGGATGAACCAACAGTACAGGACATCAGACAACAGAGCCCCACGTTATCAGCACCTACTAAGGACCGGAATTGATGAAGTGTCCTACATTTACTTTTTCATTTCACAATAGCCCATTGAGGTGGAAATGTTTAAGAGACCAAGGATACAGCAGTGAATAAAACAAATAAAACGCCTTTGAAGCTTATTGAAAAGCCAGATAATAAGCAAACCAAAAAAAAGGTACACAAAATTTAAATGGAATATAGTAAAAAATTTAAAGAGACTATACGTCAAGGAAGGGATGGGAAGTGTGGTAAGGGGACAGAGAATGACAGTGGCATAATTTTAGACAGGTGGTTGAATATGAGTGTCCTGCTGAATGAAGGAAGTGGTGGGACAAAGGGCACATCTGAGCAAAGAGCATTCCAGGCAGAAGGAAAAAAAAAAACACGTGAAATTTCTGAGGACAGAACCCAGGAGTTTGGCTGAAGAAGAGTGTAAGTGAAAGGAAGAGAAAAAACGAGCTCAGAAAAAGCTAAGAGAAAGACCCTGTTGTCTTTGTAGGTCAACTCAAGGAGTTTGATAAGAAATTAATGTTATGCTACTTTAAAAAGGTATTTAAATTTCAAGAAGACAGATCTAGTATAGCATAATACAGTAGAAGGAAGAACATTACACCTGGGTTCAAAGAAAAATAGTGTAAAAAGAAAGGGTTCCTTTCTCAAATTAGGCTATTAACATTCCTGGCACCTGTGTTGTAAAATAAGGCTAGAGCTGTCGGAAGCACAGGGTGAGAGCCACGCTGTCCTGAAAGCTACGAGTTAAACCTTAAACCCGGCACACATTCTATGAAATTCATTCTATGTGAAAAACACCTCAGAGAGGGAAAAATGTTCCCTGTGCCAGAAGCAGGAAAGAAAAGAATCTGGCTGCTACTATATGATAAAAATCACATATCTCAAAAAAGAATGAGTCCATCAGGAAGTGAATCAATCAGCAAGGAGTCTAAGAGGAAAGAAGACGTAAATTATCACTTTGCCTCCAGCACTGACTGGAGAACAAAGTGTCCTCCATGATAACACGATACAAATATGCCCAGTTCTCATTTTGTTGAGACAGATCCATCAGCCCATCAGAGCTGATGCCTTCACACACATAAATTATCTAACCCACTCTTCTTGCTCTGATTCCATGCTCAGGAGCTGCCTTCTAATAATTGAGCTTCCCAGGATGTTTGTCTACAGGGGGAGAATGTTCTGGTGTGCTGGGAAGTTCCATTTCTCTCTATAAATTACGGCATTGGCTTTCTGGATTCTATACTTTATTCTCCTGTGGATTTAGCTGAAGTAAATCAGCATGTGTAAGTACAGTACAGCTCTGGGAAACTGACCCTGGCTGTTTTCTCAATCTGTGACATGGAGGGTCAGTCCCTGGGCTGTGATGAACTCAGCAGGCAGCACCCTTCCAGGGGAAGCTGGTAACTAGCCAGCCATATACATTATTTTTTTAGCTTTTCCACTACCTTCTTCAAAAGGGTTATGGGGTAGAGATAAAATAATGTATTTGAAAGTGTTTACAAAACTATAAAGTCCTTTACAGAAACACTGAAAAGTGCCTGAGAGATAGTGAAAGGAACAAAGTAAGCTTCTTGTCCTAAATCTGGCTGTTTAGGACTATCTATGGAATAGACAAAAAAAAAAAAATTCCCAATCTAGGAGTAATGGGTATATGAGCCCTATGAAAAATATCGAAATCATAGGCCCAAGTTCAGGTACAGAATAAGACATTTTACTTTGTTTGAATATTTTTCTTTCAGGGGCAGAAATCCTGGGTTTTCCTTTTAGGAATGCAATATTCCAATACAAAAATCTGAAACCATGGCTGATTTCCTTTCAGTTATATATGCATGAGTGTCTGCACATAAATACACATAGACAGACATACAGTATTACGATGTGCCAAGCTCTGGACCCAGCTTTATAATTTTCAGAGCTCTGTACAAATGAGAATATAGAGCCCTTTATTTAAAAAACAAGAAAAAGTGCTATTAAAGGTCTTAAAATACAAAGACTTTTTTTTCTTTCTTTCGCAGTTTGTCTTTTGACTTTCACGGTGTTTGTTATTTTGCAATTTAATCCTTTGTAAAGAAGGAAAAATTAGTTATTTACATTTTTGGCCTGAACTTCATTGACCTTCTTCATAGTGTACAACATTGGTTTTAAATAAAAAATATAACATCATTTATCTCCCATATCCACTTTTTGACCTTGTGTCATTCACATATCTGACAGGTGGTAAAAGCACATTTCTTTTTGCTCTGGATAGAACAGAAGAAACTATGCATGAAAATAACCCGGCTGTTTTTATTCCATGTCTTGATATGTGGACACTCGACCAATACTGTCTACTTTTAGTTGACTGACAACCAAGAAAGAATTGAAAGGAAAAAGAAAATAATATTTTCTTTTTCCCTCCATCTCATAATTTTCAGCATAAGCACTTGGCTGATAAAGGGAAGTAAAATGAGTAAGAAAGACAATGATAGGGGTTTTTTTTGTCACTTGTGTTTCTTGGAATGCCATCGCTTTCTTTTTACCTTTGAAAGAAGTTCTATTTTGAACAAAAGTCATGATGCCTTGGAGCTTTCCTTTAGTCTTTTGTAGATGTAACACATTGAGGCTGTGCTTGCTCTGAGTCTTGCCCAGGTCCCACATAGAGTCCACAGGAATTCTGTTCTCATGGGACTTCACAAACGGCATGTGCTAATAATGTAGCAGCAAGGAGGAGGGTAGACACGCATGTTCAGTGTAGCTTCTCTGCTCGCACACACGCTTAAAATAATTAGATATTCTTAAGCATTTTAAGGCAGCAACAGTGAGTATTAACCCAAGCATGGCTTGTTTTGAGGTCAGCACTGGTGCAACTACACAAGTCACATGTCCACGAACCCAGTCCTGCCAGGCACTGCTTTAGGAAAAACAATTAAACTTTCATAACAACTGTATGAGGTCGGCACTATAATTAGCTCTCATGAAAACAAAGAAACAGGCACAGAAAGGGCAAGTAGATCGTTTAAGGGCTAATAATTACCAGAGCTGGGATTTGAACTCAGGCTTTTAGTCTCCAGAAACCACGATCTTTACTAACACATAGCTTTTCTCCTCAAAGCATTGATTTGTAATTAAATTCCAAGTTTTCTTGGCTCTTTTTCTCTTTAAAAGATAATTCACATTCATCATCAACCCACAGATATTGTGAGTATATTTTGTAATTGACTACAGTTGATGTGAGCAGCTATAACAAATAATGATAATACTTCCATGGAGTCTTTCTGTAGGCCCAGCAATTTGATGAGATGGTCACAGTTATATTATAATTTGTGCATGCAGATGAGGACATCAAGGCTCACAGACTAAGTAACTTGTGTTAGACTCAAATATTAATAATAAGTGGTAGAGTCAGCATTTTGTCTCAGCTGACACCAATATCCACGAGCTTTCATACATTGTCATCACGCTATAACTCTCCAAATGTCAATTTTCATGGTGCACTGGTGCCAATGCTAAGTGTCTAGACCTATGCAGATATAGTTTCCATCTACTGAGTTTCTGTTTAATTTTTATAGACTCAAAATTAGAGATATAATTCAATTGCAAAGATAGAGTTCAAATTTGTACCCCAGTGCAAATTTTCTGCTTTCCTTTAAGAGCTTCAAATTTTCTGTTTGAAGAAAGTGCGAATGGGTTTAGCCAGAAATATGAAGGAGCCATAAGCATTTAGGATACTGCCCTTGGAGAAATCATTGTTTCTAGATGACAACCTCTAAGCAAATAGAGGTAATCATTGGATGAACTCTGTTAATTGAATGCAATAGGCAGAGAAGGGTCAAGTCCCAGTCTCTCTTCTGATGTCCATTAATACTACACAATTTTCTGAACAACCTTGACATCAAAAGAAATGAGGACAAAACTTGGAAAGCTCCCAGATCAATCTCAAAAAAAGAGTTTTTCTGTTCAAAAGTTGCTTTCAGAATACCATAAATTGTTACCACTGTAGGTCACATAATTAAATAACAAAAGAATAATCAGAATAATGATCTCCAAAAATATCACTAAATTAGGTGATATTGAAAAAGAAGAAAAAAAGCCTGAAGAAATAATTTTGGTTTAGGACATAAAATTAACTAAAGAGCTAAGGGACTGTGAAAGTCCAGAAGCCACGTATAATGATGGAAGACGTTTCAATTTCTGGCAAATTTTCAAGGCACATAAAGGAAAATTAGGGCTGCCCTCCCAACAGATTTTTAATTATAAAAGTATTTTATTCAAAATTAGTTGAATTCTTTTGCCCTCTATTGTATATTCTGCAATTAATTGAAGATCCATTACAGAACACTTAGCTCTTCTATTGCTGTTCACTTATGAATCTCAACATATTACAGACATTTGAAAAATAACTGAAAACCTAAACTCACTCATTAAGGAAGGAAGGAAGGAAAGGAAGAAAGGAGAGAGGGAGGAAGGGAGAGAGGGTAACACTTGCTGGTGAAAAAAAGCATCCATTCCTTTCCCTATTCCTTTTATTGGACCACGCAGCTTCCTGTTTTCTGTCCTTAAAACAGCAGCTGCTTTACATCGCATTCCCCAGAAGGCAGAGCCAGAGACAAAGGCTTACGTGTAATAAGTGATAGAGTCTAATTCCTTAGACTCATGGGAGAATCTGAGGGACAGGGAAACTGAAACAGGGAAGAAGGGGAGGGGAATACAAGAATGTAGTATGGGGTTGGCCTCTATGGGGAAAATGATGCCCTAACTGAAAGAAAGGATCAGGGAAGTCACATAAAATGTATCTCAGTACCAGGGTCTGCCTAGGAAAAAGAACGGGAGGTATTTATCCATTGACACTCATTCTTTGGTCCAAGAAGGTGTGCACCCTTCAACATGTGCACACACATAAAAACACATTTCAGGATTCCACACGTGTGGCTGCCAGCAGATGTCTCACATACCTGTGAACGAGAACCTGCAGGTTGTGAGGTCAAAGGCACGTCCGGGGCACCCTGAGCTGCTGCCAGGTGCTCCTGAATGAAGCTGGGCGATGCCAATGCAGAGCAAGTTGCTGCACTTTGGCTGGAGTGAGAGGTGCGGCAGGGAGGGTTTTGCTGGTGCCCAAGAGGAGCCCCAAAGGGTGGCCGTGTTCATGTCACATCACTTTCCTTTCTGAGTTCTGAGCAGCTGTTTTACAAAAATATTGCTGGCACAGATTAGTTCTACCACTATCTTCTTAGAGTGATGACAATGGTCTCTTAAGGGATTCTCAAGTGTCCCCTGAATTTGACTTAGACTTTCTCCTTTCTAAAGTTCTGCCCACGTCATCTGATATTCCTTCCTCTCTTCTCTAATGGGGAGTGGACGTCCATCGGGGTCAAAGAAGGTCCCCCACATTTGTCGCTCACTGGTGGATTCACTCGTCCCCTATGGAGGTTAGTGGTGTCTTGCTCAGTTGCCGAGTCCAGCAGTCTCCTCTCCGCTGGAGCACTCTCTACTCTGCTGCACCAGAGGGATTAGGCACCCTCTCCCTGAAGAGAAATGCTTTTTGCTTCCACTGGCATTTTTCTTCTGCTTGTTCTACCTTTCCTGCATTGACCTTTGTCATCCCTCTAGGCTCATTTTCTCTGTCTTCTCTGTAAAGGCAGAATTTCTCCAAGGTTCTGACCTTCATCCTTAAAATCCACACAGTGGTTACATCAATACCTGTGTCCCCAAGACAACATTCCCTACCTACTGACCACTCCTTCCACTGTGCCCTTGCTGAAGCCCCATTGCAAGTGCCCAGCCAGCATCTCAAATGCAGTCTGTTCTAACTATACGCTCACCCTTCACTCTGAAGCTGCAGCTCCTCTGTGTTTCCCGTTGTTGTTGACACATTCATTCTTGCAGATCCTAAGCTCTGTTTATCAGCACCCCAGCACAATCATACAGATTTCTCAAAAAGAAATAGCATAGGATTCATTTTCTTTTAAATAAGTCAATAGAAAATGCCCCCAAACCAGAAATCCTCGGGAGGCCCTGTCCATCTTCACTTTATAAGTCCTAGAAAAGTTTTTTAGGAAGTTACTCTCTGGAAGGGGGCCATTCGCTCAAGGCCAGCAAAGGACTGAGCTCACTCCCTGTTTTAGAACCGATTTTTACATGCATACATACTGATGAAGTTCTAATTTAAAATACATTAATAAATGCAATCTTGCATAAATGCATACATATACAATGTGTTTATGCATAAATACAATTTGCATAATTGTATTTATAATGCCTAATATCACGAATTCCCCTTAATTCATTTTTAATTGGTATTATATTTTTGTATCTTCTCTCATTCCCCATTGTGTCCAGATAACTTTCTACCTCCCCACTAGGTGACCCAAGTTGGCAATCTGAACTGTATCATTTCACATTATTTCTCCAGGCTATATAGTCATGCACATATTCCTATATACACATGTGGACATTTAAAGACATATATTCATATAGAGCTTTAGCAATGTGCTTCAAAAATGAGATAAAGTATGCAATGTCATAGAAATCTTTTGAAGTATCTGACATAGTTTTCTTTCTTTTTTTTAGTGGATTGGAAGAACAATAATTTATTTATCCATTTCATTATTGATAGGATTTTTTCCTCTGCTATGAACAATGCTGAGGTAGACAACCTTGTAGATCATCCTAATATAATGAAACTTTTCCTTATGTGGAATACATCATCAGGAAGGAAATTATTGGCTTATTAGAATATATGCATTTTTATAGATGTTAAGAGATTGTTCTCACATTCCTTTCAGCATTTTTATGGGCCTGCCATTTTTTCCCCTCCCAGACAGCAATAGATTTTATGTTTAGTTCAATATTTGCCAGTCAAAAAGGGAAAAAATAAAATCTCTTATCTTAATCTATCTTTTCTTGAATACTAATGTGTTTGTGCATCTTTGCATTATTTGAACCACATAGATTTTCACTAATATAAATATTCTCTCATATCTCCTGTCAATTCTTTATTATTTATAGATTTCTTGTTAGCTTTTGAGTCTTTTTTATAGTATAGATATTAGCTTTATCTTCTGCTATGCACGTTTCTTTGTTCAAGTTTATTGTTTGGTTTATTTGCATTATTTATTGTATCTTTGCCATATAAAAACATTTAAAATGTATATGCTCAGTTAATTTTCTCTTTTCTTTTTTAGCATCTGAGTGTTAGAAGCTTTTTCTTCCTTCTGGAATATTTATGTAGTCTTCTAAAATTTTTTTACAAGATTTTTATTGCATGATGTTCATTAATTATCTAAACCAACTAGAAATTATATTTTATGTGGAGGAGAAAGAGGCCCATTTTTAATCTTTTTCTTGGTGGTAGTTAGTTGTGCTCCATTAGATAATCCATTGGCTTTTGATAAATAATACATGTATTAAATAGTTCATTATTTTTTCTCTATATTTAAATATTATCTGCAATATTTTTTAAGGTGACAGGGAAAATTGTATGTATTTACCATGTGCAAAATAGTATATATATATATATATATACAATACAGAATGATTAAATCTAGCTAATCAACATATACATTACTTCACACGGGTATCATTTTTTGTGGGGAGAACACTTTACATCCACTTTCTCAGCATTTTGTAAGAATACCATATACTGTTAACTATTGTAACATGTGGTATGTGTACGTACAGTAGATCTTGTAAACATATTGGTCCTAGTGAACTGAAATTTTGTGTCCATTGACCAACATCTCCCTACCACTCCCCAAACCACTGCCCCCAGTTCCTGGTATCCACAGTTCTCACTCTCTGCTTCCATAAGATAATTTTTTTTAGATTCCACGTATGAGCGAGATCATGCAGTGTTTATCTTTCATGCTCATACATACCAGGATCTACTTTTGGATTCTCTCAACCTTCCATGTTTCCATTTTGGCATCTGTGGCATTTTTCCACGGCACAATAATTTATGAGCAGACACTTCCTGTTTAACATTCTGAATCTCTAAGGCAAGTCACTTCTCACTGTTACTTACTTGAGTATATTCTTAAGTATTAACTAAAAAATCATTATCAAGAAAGAACTATTGGTATTTTAACCCTAAATGTATACATGTTTATGCATATGCATATATATATATAAAACATAAAGTTTGGAAGAACTGATATTTTTATACTATTATGTTTTCTAAAGCAAGAGGAACTTTTGTGTAATATCCTTAAATCCTAACAATTTTCTTCATGCAAGTCTTAGATCTTTCTTGTTAAATTAATAAACAGTGCATTGATATTTTGCTATTGAAAGTAGATTAGCCCACCTCTCCTTACAGATACTGAGTTTGACTGGTCTGTTTAAGACTTGCCATTGCTGGGCACTATTTTTTTTTTTTTTATTTTTTTTTCCTGAATCCTCTTCTTTGTACAGTGAGAGATTAGTTGGCAAAAGTGCAATTGCATGGAATTTTGGAGACAGAATGAAGCAGCAGCCATTAAGCAGTGAATAAAGGCCTGAGCAAGTGCAGTTTGTTTTTGCTCTCCTCTCCTCTTCTTCCTAACCACTGGTTCTACCCTACTTACCCACGGTGACCTGCCTGCAGCACTCTGAACTCACAGAGGTAGGGGCTGTGAAGTGCTAACAGCTATTCACAGGCATGGGCGTGATGGTCCCTGAACCGCTAAATCAGTCTCTTTCATGGTTCTAACCACAGTAATTAGACACACCCATCTTCCAGGTGTACAAACTGGGGAATACCTTCATCAAGGTTGATTATCCATTTTTCCTGGCTTCTTTTTTTTCTTCATTTTTCTCTGCTTCTTTATCTTTTCTCTGGGGATCTTTGTAAGTTTGTAATGTTTAATTCCTGTAATAAATTTCCCCTTCCCTAATACTCTAAGTAATTCTATTTCCCTAGTGCTCCAGTGGCACAATTGGTTAGCGCATGGTACTAACAGAGTAATTCTATTTCCCTGATTAAAATGCATCTTAATCCAACCTTTTTATCAAATTCTATTATTAATTATCTTAGATTTTTATAAACTATCTTGCATTCTCTAGTATACAATCTTACTATCAAGAAAAAGAGCTTTTTTTTAATTTTTTCAATCATTATATCACTTCTTTATATATTTTTTCTTCTGATATTTGATGACATCTGCTGGAGTTTCCACATCAGTGTCAAATAACATAAGGACACCAAACCCTATGGGCTGCAAGTACAGTAGCAGGCAGGATGCCAAGCCCTGATGACATCTTTGGAAGAAGCCTCTACTCCTCTGTCCTCTCACACTCCCTGAGCCTTAGGGATCAGAGAACCTACCTCGCCCATCATCCTCAGTTCAGTGACTTGATATCTCGGGCTAGAGAGTCTGACACAATAATACGAGATTGATACTCACATCTTCCTTTCATTAACAGGCACACTCCCATCCTCAACCAGCTTCACTAGGGTGCAGTCTGTGCAGTCACACAAAGCCCTAAACGGAGAAGGGCCACATGCTTTGCCTAATGCTCCATCATCATCTAAAATTCCTGATTAAAAAAAAAAAAATTGAGACAGAGCAACCTCGAACTCTTGGGCTCAAGCAATTCTCTTGCCTCAGCCTCCCAAGTATCTGGGACTACAGGCACCATGAACACCCAGCTACTTTTTAGAGACAAGGTTTCCCTCTTGCTCAGGCTGGTCTCAGACTCCTGAGTTCAGGTGATCCACCTTCTTCAGCCTCCCCAAGTGCTAGGATTATGGGCATTGAGTCACTGCGCCTAGCCTAAAATTTCTAATAATTTTGTAACAAGGATTCTTGCATTTTCCTTTCACACTGGACCCTCTAGTTATGTAGCTGGTCCTGCTCCCAATATTACTGAGTGTAGCTCTCTCAGAAGCCTTCTTGGTTCTAATCCTTCTCCCTGAGCTGTGAGATGTTAATATCCAGTCTCTACCCTGGTCCTCATCTGCTCTCACTCCTGTGATTCCCACAGCACCCAGGGCTTCATGGGCATCCAGGAGTGTGTGTCTCACCAGCCGTTTGACCCAGAAGGGGAGGGGCAAAAATCATGGGCAGGCTGCCTTTTTCCTAGAACTCCTTGCTGAATTTTTAATATGGCAATATTACAAATTAAAAATGAGTATCATTATATGTAGATGTAAAGGAACTGAATAATACTAACAAAAGTGAGGGCTGGAATAATCCATTGCCATGATGAGGGGAACAAATAGGAAATGACTGAGCAAAAGAAGTATCAGAACAGGACCAAAGATCTACCAGATTAATTGCAAATAAGATGTATAATTAAAAATGAATTATAAAATTGACATTTTCTTGCTTGTATAGTCTATTGAAAACAACAAAAGAGTGGTAGCCAACTTGGATAACATTCTTCTTTAATTGTTACTCATCTATCTTTAGTAAACAAGTATGCTGCATGTATTTTAAACTTTCCTTTTAAAAATTAAGTATTTTTAGGTTTTTTCTAGCTCATCATTCTGAAATTCAAGAATCTTTGTTGAACAGAATAGATATAGAAGACACAGAGTATTGAATTTAATAGCTTTTAAAATGAAGACATATTATGGGAGCTGTGTCACAGAAACTACAAGACCAACACATATTTTGAAGGTTTGAAATTTATCAGACATCCCATGAATTAATCCTCAAAATTCTATAAATCTGATAATATTAGTCTCTTAATAAATATAAGGAAACCAAACCTTAAAGGGGTTTAGTGACTACTTTAAGTTCATACTGGAACCAAAATTCAAATCCAGAAACTATCAAATAATCTTTCAAAGATGAGCTATTTATACAAAATCCCTTTGGTCTATCTAACCTCCTCACAATTCTTTGCTCTTTTACTCAGTAATTCAGATTATGAAAAACACTTCTTAGAAATAATTCTTTGTCACTGTTTTCTGATCCAGAGGAAGAAACTGTTTTCCTAACTGTATGGATGAATACAAATTCCTAGTGTGTGTCTTCCCACATATGTTACATGTACAGGTGTGCATATATATGAGTGTGTGTGTGTGAGGGTATAAGGGTGGGGAAGCAAAGGTGGATATAGTTTTGAGGGAGTGAAAAACCAAGGCATATGATTTTTAATTATCTCATATTGCTTCCAGAATGAAGATATTTATGTTAATAGTCAAGGATTGGTGTTTTCCATGGAGCCCCATCTACCAAGAGGCACAGCTGATAGATATACAGGGTAAGTCACAGCCTGGAGATCAGGAGTCTTCACTGCAACACATTTACACCCTTGAAACACTACTGTCAACGAGATGCATATTTTCTCTAGACTAAGCAATCCTTACTTCTTCAGAAACCACATTTGTCTGGTCTTAGAAAAAATCCTCACCTAATGGTTACCAGCACTTTGCCTTCTATGCCTAAATGATACATAGGATTCCCCTGGAATCCTCATGTGGACTTTCCCATCCTTCTTATTCTATCTACATAATCACTATAGGATTTTGATTCAATACTTTGAAATCAGACTTATTTTTAAGTAATTTAAAGAACATAATTATAACCATCAAAAACCTCTTCTGGACAACTAACAATAAATCTCCTCTAACAGAGTATTACAAGTTTAATCTCAAGACACTGGGATGGGATACAAGGAGGGTGCGTATTTGGGTACACTGGAAAATCTGAAATATATTTGGGCCTTTACTATTAAAGTCGAGAAGTTCCCAGGCTATAAACATGAGAAGAAGAAGGAAAACAAGAAGGAGGAGGAAGATGAAGGAGAAAGGGAAGAGGAATGAGACGCAGTAAGGTGTAATAGTGAGGTTTTAATTAAAAAAACAGAAACCACTTCAAATGTATCAGAGAATTTAATTCAAGGAATCGGTTACACGGGCGAAGTCTAATACCCTAGAGCTGATGAGACAAAGGAAGAAAGAGACAGTGTTACCTAAATTCCAGGGTTGGAGTTACACCTCTCAGGAGGGATTTTGTGTCATGGAGGATCCCAGCCCACCCAGAGAGGCTACTGGGGCAAAATGGGGATGGAGTGATATTCCATGTTCCACATTTCCATCAGTATGACTTTTGAGTGACCAGAGTTGGAATTCAGTTGATAACACAACTCAGGATATGCAGCCTGTACATGTCAGTGCAGGAGGAAAAGAGAAATCTGTTAGGCTTATACACAGTAAGTAAAATCAGAAACCGAGTTGACTTTGAGCCCATAACGTTGCCCTCAGGCTCAGGGTGCAAGAGTCAAAGCTGTGGTCCAGAAAGGGAAAAAACAGAAAGTGGCAATGTAGCTACTGATGAGAAAATTGTAATTGTTCAATTACACAAAACCAAAAAGGGAAAGATTCAGGAGTATTCACTGAGAGAAACTATTATGTCAAGAATGAAATGTCAATAAATAACTGATCATGAGCACCTGGGACATTTTTAAACACAAGTAGATCTGTTTGAATTATCCCAGATGCAACATTAAAAAAATAAAAAATAAAAATGTAGACTTTACCTCTTTTAAGTTTACGTGGATGGAGCTGGAAAATATTTTTCTTAGTAAAGTATCTCAGAAATGGAAAAAAAAAAAATCCAATGTACTCAGTACTACTGTGAAACCAGTTTATAATCACTCACACTTGCATATGAAAGATGAAACACAACGATAGCCTAGGATGAAGGAGGGAAGGGGAGGAGAGGTGGGTCAACAGAGGGAGGATTAGTAGGGGTCCACACCTATGGAACATATTGCAAGTACAGGTTGGATCTATCAGGTGTAGAACACAAATGTCTTAACACTGTAATTGGGTAAATGAGGTGAAGGCTATGTTGATTAGTAGGATGTAAGCACTCCAATTTATATAAATTATCAACACATTGAATCCCATAATGGCATTAATG
>CAUYPK010063747.1:0-10728 GCA_963574355.1 Loris lydekkerianus | reverse complement strand
CTGCCATCCTGGGGGACACCCCAGAGTGTGAGTAGACCCAGGGACGCCTGTTGGTCTCCTATCTGGTGAAGGATGACTATGTGGTCCTCCTCCGGGAGGAGCCTCACCAGCCCCTTCTGTCTGAAATTGCGTTTGGCTGGTTGTTTTTGACTCAGCTGGAAGCATATTTTTACAAGAACCTGCTTTAGAGCTTGCTCTAGAGGAGAGTATTTCAGCTCGCTTCTTTTCTAAGAAGGCAATTCTTTGATTCATTGTTTGAAAATTTTCAGCCATAACATTTTTAAGGTGTTCAAACTCAGACTTTTTGGGAGCTGGTTCATCGGCCATTTCCACTAATTCCAGACAGGTCTCTGCGTCACTTTCAAGACTAATTAAGTGACCCACATATTTCTTTTGAGGCTTACTAGAGTAAGATTCAGAATGGGAACCTGGCAAATCTTAGTCTTGTTCAGAATTTCTGAGAATTTCTGCAACCTGCTCTGGCTGGTGTGACTGACCCAGCTCGGGCACAGAAGACAGGGGTGGCAACTCGTCACCGCCAATGTCCTCAGTCTCAGAATTTTGTTCTGAACATGTTTGAAAAGGTTCCAACACAAGTTGAACCAGCCTAAAGGTTGCCCTGTAAGAATAAAAATATTTAAGCTGACTCTAAAAAAGGTTATAAAGATTCTAGTTACAGATTCAACTGAACACTGAAGTGGGTGATAAGCAATAGTTGCAAAACAAGTATGCTCATGACTATGTGCACCAGGAAACCACCCCTCCCCTGTGATTATATGTTTAAATGTACATTCCAGCAGGGTGCTTGCAACGCATGTACCCTGCTCTCACTGACACCCTCCCCGCCTAAAAACAGCCCATATAAAGGGCCGCCCCCCTAGACTCAGGGTCAACCCCTCTGTCTCCTGTGTGAGATACGAGTCAGCCCCAGAGCTCTGGTCCTCCCTCAAAAAAGCCTCGTGCGCTTTGCATCAAGTTGCCTCTTGTGAGTCTCTGGTCGTCACGCTATCACGGAGTCTGAGTGGGGGTCCCTCTCGGGGTCCTACACCTTCTCTTCTGAGAGTTCCATTGATGCCCCTCCCTAGCATTTCCCTCCAGAATGGAAGTTTTAGTGGCACACCTCTGCACAGGTGTGCCTGCAGTGACTTAATCTGACCTTTAGATGTGTAGCCAGGAACAATTGTGATTCATGCCTATGTTCCCTTTATATCACTATCCAACAGATTGGAATAAGAACATATCTTCTTGTGTTTTCTCTCAAAATTCATATTTTTCTTAATGATAATTTTATTTACCTCATATTCAATGTTAGAAGAAACATTTTGCCAAGTTGATGTTATATATAGCTTATTCCTTCTGTTACTTCACCCCCAAGAAAGAAACTTTTAAAAATCTTGATGGAGATGGTTTCTCTGCTCAATGTTTGGCCAGGATATGTCCAAAATGAGATGACAACTCTGAATGGAAGGAGTCATTGCATCATGTCTGTACCACGGCCAGGCCTGATGCCACCCAGAAGAGGGACTGGTTTGGACCTTTGCTCAGAATTGCCATGACTAAGTTAATTATAATTAACATTGAACATGGGATTACAATCATATGATGGGTCACACAAGGCTGGGTTGTGGTTATCAGATTTGAAGTAGACAAATGATATAGTAGGAATAGACTCAGACTAGAAGACAAAACTATATGGTGAAAATTCTAATGTGATTGCAGTTACTATTATGAACAAAATTGTGTCCCTCCACTCACTAAATTCACATGTTTAAGTACTAACCTCCAGTACCGCAGAATGTGACTTTATTTGCAAATAGAGTTGTTGTAGGTTAATTAGTTAAGATGAGGTCATAATGGAGTAGGGTGGGCTCCTAACCCAGTATGACTGGCATCTTTATGAAAAGAGGAAATTTAGGGTCAGACAAACACAGGCAGAATGCCAGGTGAAGACTGGAGTTATGCTGCCATGAGTCCAGGAACATCTGGGGCTGCAGAAGCTGGAAGATGTAGCAAGGCTTCTTCCTCTACAGATTACATACAGAGTGTGGGCCTACCAACACCTTACCTTGGACTGATAGGCCTCAGAGCTATGAAACAACACATATGTGCTGTTCCAGCCACTCTGTGTGTGGTACTTGCAGTGGTAGTCCTAACAAACCACCACATTACCTAAAGGCTGTTGACATTTGGGTAAGGCACACTGTATCAACCAACCAGAGGAATATTTGTTACCCGAAGGACAAAGACAGTAGATGGTGGATCTATGACTTGCCCTTAGAATCTCATTCTAGTCAGCGTAGTTGTCCTGTACTGTCCAGGGGTGCATCAGAAGTGCGAAGGCATATTGGATGCATTGGATGCTGGAAGTGCTGTGCTCAGATACTCTACTGGACTGAGGACATACTCCCCAGCTACTGTGGGCAGCTTTTTCAGAAGACTACCCTACACCAAACAGGAACCCCTTTACTAGGGAAGCTATGCTTTTCTCCTTCCCTTTTGGTCTGAAACTATAGGGGGTCTAACTCTGATGGCAGCTGTCCTGCAGAGCTCCAGAGGATCAGGCTAAGGATAGACTCCAGCTCAGAACACACCACAGCTCAGGTCCTGTGCTGCCCCTGCCCTCTCCCACTACCCTCATTCCCTCTTTTAGAGCTTACTCTCAATAGATCCCTGTCTCAGGTTCTGCTCCTGGAGTGGTTGACTTTAGATCTTAGACCTTATGGTCTCCTTTCCTCAATAAAGTGAAACAAGTGGGCCATCCCATTGAGCAGAGAATGAGAATCAGGAGTATGGAGAAATTGTTTGGGGTGGGGCCAGATTTATGTGGGGCCAGTTGCCAAGGTGTGGGCACCTGAATTTTTGGAGTGGTGGAGTTGGTGTGTGCACCAGCTTTCTTCCATTTGCCACCCTGTGGTGTCAGCAGCCAGAAATCATGTCTGTCTCTGTGGTCATTAAGGGTGTACTGACCTTGTTCCCATAATAATCTTATTGAGTCCATCCTGCCCTTTCCAAACTGGGGTCAGGTGGAAGAGAATTGTGAAAGATGTCCTCTCCCAATAAGGTGATTGATGGGAGCTAGTCTGGTTAGGGTTTGCTCCTCCAGACTGGCCTTGCCTGTCCTGAGTTTTTGGCATTGTCATCTGCCCTCGAGCTGAGACCCACTCAGCTTCACAAAGGAAAGCTTGATGACCACTGTACCTCAGGTGAACCCTCAGAAGATATGTAGAGGAGGCAGAGTGGGTGACTCAGACACATGGGGTGCAGTGAATAAAAAGAAACAAAACATTTGGGATTTAACAAATGCAGTAAGAGATCCTAACAACCAAAGATAAAAGAGAAAAACTGTCTAGGGAAGAACAATCTGGGAATACAGGTTTCTTGGGCACATTTTCTTTTTAGAGATTTTTTTTCTTTTCTATCCATGGGACTTGTTGATATACTGTCAAATGGATTGGATTGAATGAATGATTATTTATATTTTACTTTTATGTAAGTAACAGGAGAATCTAGCTCAAAATTCTGAGTTCAGAAACATTAACATTGTGAAAAGTTAGCCTGACCCTTACCCTGGCCCCAGTTTCTCAGTTTCTCTGCTTAGGCTGTATTTTTCTTAAAGTTTCATGAGTATCCTACCAGTGAGCAGATATTTTATGCACTTACATGCATGAACATGTCATGGTTATATAACCACCCAAGAGATAGAGTATTATATGTTTCTGTCCTGAATTTTGCTTTTTCACTTAACATTACCCTTGGAGGTCATTCCATATTAGCCATGGAAATCTCTCTATTGTTTTTCTCCATTAAATATTATTTCATGGTATAGATGTGCCAAATTTAGTTCAGCAAGCCCCCGTTTAGTTCAACAACCCCAAACAACTTTGAGGTTGTTTCCATTATCCTTGCTGCCTTATTGTTTTATACATGCGTGGGTATTCCTGTGAGCTGCAGGCCTAGACTTAGAATTGGTAAGTCAAAAGAGTTTACTATTTTAAATTGCACAAGAACTTTATGGAAACCCTATATGTGTGTACTTGAACTTTGCCATGTAATGCCAGACTGCCCTCCACAAAGGGATACCAGCTTGAGTATCATCTGTACTACATTCTTGTTTATCTTTATCAGGGTGGACAAACCAAGGCTGCCTATCTTTGTAAACAAAATTTTGTTGGAACACAGCCATGTCTGTGTGTCTGTGGCTGCTTTCAAACAACAGAGTTGAGTAGATGCAACAGAGAGAACATGGCCCACAAAACTATATTTAGTATCTGGTACTTTGGAGGAAAAGTCATCTCATTTATAACAGTACAAGGTAAACGTCCATTGGCAGATGAATGGATAAAGAAACTGTGGCATATCTAATATAATGGGATATTATTCAGCCATGAGAAAGGAAAAAAAAGAACCTGCCATTTGCCACAACATGGATAAACCTGTAGGATGTTATGTTAAGTGAAATAAGCTAGACACAGAAAGAAAAATACTGCATAATCTCATGTGTATGTGGAGTATTTTTTTTTTAAAAAAAGGTCAAACATGAAGAGATAGAGAATAAAACAGTGCTCACCAGTGGTCTTTTAGTGGAGGGGAGGAAAGGGGGAGATGTAGGTCAAAAGATACAAAGTAGATTGACAAGTCTAGAGGTATAGTGTACAGCATGAGTACTATAGTTCATAAAAATATCATAAGAACTTTTATTAAATAATTAGGTTTTAGCTGTTCATGGCATTTAAAAAGCAAATATGTGAGATGTTAGATTATATTAATTTACTTCACCATAGTAACCATCTGCAACCATCTTACTATTTATATGTATCCCATGACATCATGTTGTAAACCTCAAATGTACACAATAAAATTTATTTTAATAAAGGAAAAAAAATGCTGATCCCTAACGTACACCCTGTCAATACAGAATGATCTCAAACTTTTTGATCTTTGCCAATATGATTAAAGAAAAAAGTTCATTATAGATTTATATATTTTTTTATGAGGTTGAGAAATTTTTTGTATCTTCCTTTGTGCAAACCTTATATTTGTGGTCCTTATCTCTCAAGGAGATATTTCATTTTCTCTCAAGGAAATCATTTCTTTTTCAGTGCCATGAGCAGAAGATCTATTCTGTTTGTTGTTCTTTTAATGCTTTGATTATAGAATTTATTTTTTGGCATGCAGAAATGTTTGGTTTTTATGTGATTTAACATATTGGCCTTTCATGATTTCACATTTTCTGCAATATTTATAAATATATTATTCTTTTAAAAACGCTTTACCTTTTAATGCTTATACACTTGATCCATTTGGATTTTATTGTACAGTATGACCTATGATGAACCCCCCCATTTTTCAGAAGTTTAGTAGTTTCTATTGTCCCCACATATTAAATAGTCTATCCTGAAAAAATCACCCAGAAACACCTATTTACCGTGACCTAAATTCCACTTTTATTTGACTCTATTTCTGAATGTTTATTTTGTTCCCTTGATCCTTACTTTTATAAATGATTCTAGCTTTATAATATTTTAATTTCTGAGAGGGCTAGTTTACCCTTGGCTATTTTTGCTTTTAAAAATTTTGCCATATGATCATTAGATTTAGCTTGTATGGTTTCAAAAGAGGCTTTTCATGGTGGCTCATGCCTATAATCCTAGCATTCTGGGAGACTGACGCGGGTGGATCACCTGAGCCAGAGTGAAACTCTATCTCTAAAAAATAGCCGGATGGGGTGGTGGGCACCTGCAGTCCCACCTACTTGGGAGTCTGAGGCAAGAGGGTCATTTGAGCCCAAGAATTTGTGGTTACTGTGAGCTATGATGCCAAAGCACAAGTGAGATTCTATCTCAAAAAAACCCCAAAACAAACAACCCCCCCCCCCAAAAAAAAAACCAAAAACGACAAAAAACCCAAAACCAAACCAAACAAAACAAAATACAGGCTTTGATGCTTTCTCTCTTTCTCAAATCTTTGCCTGTATCATTAGAACAAACTCAAACCTAAGTTACTACCTGGATGATGAGAAACTGGCTGAGACTGGTTCTAAAAAAAAGAAAGTGGCAGGGTAAATGAGCCCTCTCAGAAATTAAAATATTGTAAAGCTAGAATCATTTGTAAAAGTAAGGATCATGGAAACAAAATCACAAAAGGCCAATCACATAAAAACCAAACATTTCTGCATGCCAAAAAATAAATTCTATAATCAAAGCATAAGACCAGCAAGCTCTCAGGTGACTTCCGAGCTGACCACACACACAGGAGTAATAAACTACAAGGTGTACACAGTGTGTGCAGGGGTGTTCTAGGAGTGCAGGGGTTGCTCTGGGTGAGCTTAGTCTGCCAGGCTTATTAGAAAAATGTGAATTGTCACTCTATTGAAGGAGGGGAGGGACTGCTATAGCAAAGGTAAAGAAGCAACCTTTGCAGGGGGAGGCAGAGATTTTCTGCTGTTCTTTCGGTTAAAATCCACTGATCTTTGGTAACTATGTATGGAATAGCCTCGATTCTCTAATTCTCTATCTTCTTCTTCATGGTATACAACTGGTTTCTGTCCCAGTATGTTCTCCCATGGTGGGACGCTCCAGGTAAAAACCCAGCATGTGGCAGTAGAACCCTTGGTGTCAAACTTTAGCTAAGGGGGAGAGTGGTGGGAGGATTAATGCCCCAGATTTCCATCTCTTAGGTCAGCAGCTCTCAACCTGTGGGTCACGATCTACGTGAACTGTATTAAAGGGCCATGGCATTAGGAAGGTTCAGAACCACTGTCTTAGGTAAACAATCCTAGGGAAACTTTGGAATGCTTCTCAGGAGCTATTGCTGGAATCACGTCCATTTACATAGGGCAGTGATTTCAACAAGGTCTTCTCAATCATCATGTCCTCCTTCCTGCCCACTTACTCACTCCCACTTGTTGGGATCACTTCCGAAATAAACTACCTGATCCCTGACCTACCTGAACCTGTGCCTCAAGGCCTGCTTTCAGGCAAAGCAAAACCAGTGTATTATTGGTTTTGTAAGTAAGAATTGCTGCAAATCCTCTTCACCTTCTGAACAATAAATCCAATTTTAATTTTTGTCTTTGGAACATTATTTATATTTTATTTTGTTGGAAGCACAGACTGAATTCTGTCCTTAATCCTGGCCATTGTCTCCAGTGAAGTTCAAGATCTTATGACATTGTGTCTAATTGTTGTAAGCTAAATTATGGTTAGCATTTAATGCACACACATATCATTTATGCCTATTATAAGCACAGACTTATTGAACACCTCCTCAATATCAGCCACTCTATTTGACATTAGGATCCACTTTTTATTTTTCCAGCCCTAAGACAACATTCCATTAATTGTGCTGTTTAAGATCAAAACAAGGAAGCACATCAGGCTTCTAGAAAATGTATATTCTGTTTTTTTTCAAGTTGCCAACCATTGAAAAATTATTTTATTTATTTAGGTATTTAGCTCACCTTTTGTTATCACTACCATTTTCTATTTTTATTTCTGGATTTTTTTTACTCTTTTTTCTTTTCTGGACCTCACTCATGATCTGCTCATCACTAATATGGGATACATCTTATATCTCTTACAGATGAGCTAGAAAACTGACTTGTACATGTTAGGTGTTCAAACTTTTATTGAATGGAACTCTATTATAAAAAGGGCTAATGATGATTTCTTAAGAATCAAATATCTTTGAATGGTGTGCATACTATCCAAATTCCTATATAAAACAAATAAGCTTAAATAAAGTCCTGGAAAGCCATTGTGCTGGTGACACAAAGATGGCAGACGTCTCTGCTATTCTTTGGTAACATTTTTCTTCTTTCTAGTGACTGTCCCAGGAGCCACCTGCCTCCTCTGTTGGATTTCAGAGTCTTAGGGTGCTACCCTGAATTGCTTTTGCTAAAAAGTGACTCCTTCTTCTCTAACAATAAATGGCACATACTCCTTCTTCTCTAACAATAAATGACATCTCTTCTGTCTGCCTCTGCTCTGTTACATTTATTTCTTACCAATCTCAGTTTTAAAGTAAGGAGAGGTTAGTGTCTTTTGGAGTGTCACAGAGCTACCGTGTTTCCCCGAAAATAAGACATCCTCTGAAAATAAGACCTACTTACAGGTTTCCTTTTGGGTGAAATATAAGGCATCCCCCCAAAATATGGCCCCCCCAGGCGCGGTCTCAGGATGAAATTTAATTTACCGTAAACTGGTTGCTAGGGTTGTCCCGACTGGTGTCTAGCAACCAGTGACATTACCCAGAGTCCTAACCTCACTGCTGTGTGGAGGCAGAGCCGAGGTCAGAGTGAGTGGTGAGAGTGGGGTGGGAGAGAGGAGGAGACTTTTGCAGATGTGTGTGGAAGAACAGGAGGATCAAAGCTGATGGGTCGCGGTGAACAATAAATGTGTACTATATTCTTCGTGGAAAAATAAGACATCCCCTGAAAATAAGACCTAGTGCATCTTTGGGAGCAAAAATTAATATAAGACACTGTCTTATTTTCGGGGAAACAGGGTAGTAGTTTGTAGAGCTGGGATTTAAACTCAAGTAGTCTGGCTCCAGAGGTAAGGTCTGTTACATTATACTGTATCTAATGCTGACTATTTCTGTTCCCTGAAAACATTTCCTTTTTCAGTTCCATTCCTTTATTTCAGAATCTACTCCTAGCTCAATGCTGGCTAATTTACCTGTAATCTACATGAATACATCGATGGTGCCTTATTTTAGCCCAGTGTTCCTAGTAACAGGCATTTTAGGCACCATGGTGGTCCAGTGGATTAGATGTTTTGGGAAAAAATGTCCTTTCAGTGTCTTCAAGTTTCAGTTGGTCCCTTACCAACTGCCTGTGAAGCTGTTAGGAATTGTGTGGGGTTGAATTATAGATCTTATATTTTAGGACAGTCACAAATGCCTAGATTCTCCATCTGGTCTGCCACACACATCTCAGTCATCAGCAGATCTCTGACCTATTTAAAAAGACAGACAATAAAGAGAGTCAGAACATAAAATAGAAAATTCTTCTAGCTCTTATTGTGAACCTCTCTGTGACTTGTCATATTTTACCTGAAATTGTCTTTGTCCCATTCTTTGCCACGGCATGACATTTTGAAGCCACTCAGAAGCAGACACCATTTTCCAGATGTGTGAAGAACAAACATTAATCAGAAGTATTAATTTCTTACTACTTATTCACTAAGTAAATAGTTATTTAACACCATCTTGGGGTTGGTACGGAGTCCTGCACCATGGGAGATAGTGAAATATAAGGTGATCTCTGCACTCATATATATTGGGTTTTATTTTAGGGATTCCTATTCCTCTTTGAAATTCTGAACAAGTTGAGAAATAGATGCATAATCTAGTTTAGGGTAAAATATATCAGTTTTACTTCTGGTTTATCGGCACTGGGAGGATGTGTACATGTAGTGCCTGTGGCCTAGTGGGTAGGGTGCTGGCCCAATATACTGAGGGTGGTGGGTTCAAACCCAGCCCCAGCCAAACTGCAACAAAACAATAGCCAGGTGTTGTGGTGGGCTCCTGTAGTCCTAGCTATTCAGGAGGCTGAGGCAAGAGAATTGCCTAAGTCCAGGAGTTGGAGGTTGCTATGAGCTGTGATGCCCTGGCACTCTACCGAGGGTGATAAAGTGAGACTCTGTCTCTACAACAACAACAACAAAAAAGGCAATCTAACTTTGTAATTTTACTCATCAGCCTATCCAGTTGGCACAAGCCCACCACACAGCTGCAGGTGCAGAAGCTCCATTTTGGTGAGCGGACATTCCATGTGGGAGCACAATTCAAGTGGGTTGTCCAGAAGGAGATCTCAGAAAGGATCAAAAGTTATTCAGTA
Source organism: Loris lydekkerianus (assembly GCA_963574355.1). NCBI lineage: Eukaryota > Metazoa > Chordata > Mammalia > Primates > Lorisidae > Loris > Loris lydekkerianus. The sequence continues at coordinate 887 of CAUYPK010063747.1, read as the reverse complement.
GCACTGATATGATGGCTTACTCTGTGTCCTGTAGGGAAGAAACTATCTCTTTGATACCTCTCACAAATCTGAGTTCCTGTTTTATCAGCCAAGGTAAAAATGCAGAGAGGTGGGGAGAAAATGTTTTTCTAACATATCCATGAAAAGACAATTGACAGTAGAAGATAGTATGCTCTGAAAAGAGGATAAGATGAAGTTTACATAACCACATGCACCAGAGTTCTTGGTGTGTTCCCACTGAGCTTTTTATTTTTTATAAATTTTATTTTGCATTAACACTTTATCTTGATAGATTGTTCAATAGGTCAAAGGTCAGATAAATTATGACAAGTGTGTTTCTACAAGTGGATTTATTAAAGAAATGAGTTTCAGGGGGAGGAGACAAGATGGCGGACTGAAGCCAGCTTTCCACAGAGGCTCCCGCCAGAAGGAGAGTTCAGGGATGGAAATTTAGTAAGTAACCTGGAGGATTCGAGTTGTACCAAGAGAGAAGGTTGAAGAATGCACATCAACACCACTGAGGCGAGCTGAGACCACAAGGACGCAAACAAAAGGTACAAAATCCATCACCAAGCGGACGGGAGTCCCCCCTCCCCCACGAGTCCGGCTTAATAGCCCTACAAAGAAAAGGGCAGAAATCAAAAGCCCTCCCACTTCACTTCACAGGAGTGACCTTCTAAAAACTGGACCTACCTCCCTCACTAGGGTGCCATGGTGCTCCCCTGCCAGGCATAAAACTGTATAAAACTTTAAATATCTTTCCCAGCAGTCCAGCACTCCCCTCCACTCACATGGAGGTCTGGAGGTCTATCCCCCAGGAGTTCGGATCCCTGGGTGATTTATCGAGGGGAGGGGTGTGGACAGAGCCCGAGTTGCGACTGACCAGC
>CAUYPK010063745.1:0-10834 GCA_963574355.1 Loris lydekkerianus | reverse complement strand
AGGTTTGGGTGGAGGGAGGGTGATGGGTTGGGCCACGTCTATGGTGCATATTTTTATCTATAATAAAAGAAAAATAAATTAAAAAAAAAAGGAGCCAGTGAGCAGAGACATTCATTTTTTTAAGATTTATTAAGATTTCTTCTACTTTCTTAAGTAAGCTGAGCAAATATAAATTTAAGTCTTTATTATTTTGAAGCAAAAGACTGAATGGAATGAATGAAACCAATAATAAATCATCCCTTATGTTTTTTTCCTTTGTTGATTGAACCCTTGTTTGTTTTGTGTCTGGGAACTTTCACATTTCCAAGGAAATTCCTTTTTCAATAGCATGTTCTCTCATACAGGATCACAAAAAAAGATGAGAAGTTTCCCATTTTGTTTGCAAAATATCAAAATTCTTATTCTCAAACCTGAAAAAAATAAGTAAATGTGTGAGCAATCTTAATCAAAAACTTTCTCTATACCTAATCAAACTTTTTATTAGTTCTTTGAGGAATCTCCCTACTATCATTCAATTTAGAAATCCCACTACTCAGTGTCTACACAAAGGAAAAGAAATCATTTTATCAAAAAGGCACTTGAACTAGAATGTTTATTGCAGCACAATTTACAATTACAATGACATGGAATGAAACTATGTGCCCATCAATTCATGAGTGGAATAACAAAATGTGTGTGTGTATATACATATATCATGGAATGCTACTCAGTCATAAAAATGATGTATTAATATATTTTTCAATAATTCATATGGAACTGGAGACCATAATCCTACATAAAGTATCTAGAGAATGGAAAAACACCACATATACTCATTATTAAATTGTAACTAACTGATGAGCACACATTTGATTAGAGAGAAGTAAAAATTAACATAAATCAAGTATAGGGGAAGGGACGGGTGAAAACCTACCTCATGGGTACAGCAAACACTATCTGGGTGGTGGACACACTTATAGCCATGACTCAAACATTACAAAAGTGATTGATATAACCAAAAACATTTGTACCCTTTTAATATTTTAAAATAAACCTTCTGTATAAAAGAAACAGTTTTAGAAAATGACCAAAACAGGAAAAAAGATAAACCTCCATGTCATTCATAAAGAACAGGAGCACAATGTTGTGCTATAGTATATTCTCCCCTGCTTGACTCCAGCCCTACCTACTTAGAATGCTGACTACCCTCTTACAACAGCAAATGAAGTATCTATGGCACTCTTTACTTGGAGCAGGCAAAGCTTCTGACCAATGATGTGCAATGAACAAGGCATTACCACTGTTCCTGGGGCCATCCTGGCCTGGGCTCTCTTTTCCTCATCTATCACAGCCTCCCTTTGCCAGCCTGAGAAGAATGTGAGGTCAATCTCTAGTGGGTAATCCAAAGCTCTTGAACCTCACAGAAATTCATAGCACGAAAGATCATTCTTGGGCACTTTCCATTACTCTCAGGAATTTTCTTGCGCCCAGTCTATGGTCATGAGGTTTCCCATGGATGAAGTTCTTCCTCCCAGCATACACTCATACCATATTCAGGAAATCTCAGGTGACTTCTTCAGTGGTGCAGTTGCCTTTTTTGATTATGTTACCCAGGATAATTATCAGGAGGCTATTTTAGGCATGTTCTTATCATCATGAAGCATCTCATTGTAAGTGAGGTCCAGTGTATCAACAAAAACAAAGGAATGAATGAAGAAGTCCATTTCCTTCATGTTAATGACACTTATCACCTGCATATGGATGGTTTTTTGAAGATCACAAGGAATTCAATCCTGTGACAATCTTTATGAGAACTGTTAGCATTTCTGCCTTTGTGATGTGCTCCTTCAATTGATACTTACCAGGAAATGCACTAAATTGGTCACCTTTTCTTCTAGTCGGTCTCTGGCCAAGGATTCAGTATCTGTTGAGGACTGCAAAGTGCTTGAGTTCTCCTCCTCTTCTTAGCTGCTGGACTCTTCATGTGATGTGGTCCATGAAGTGGAGGAGGATAAGGAATTCTGGGGAGGACTTGGCATATAAATAAATATAAACAAACTTGGCACCCGAGCAGTAAGCATACCAACAGCAGGCCTCAATTCTCTGGAATGCCCAGAATCAAAGAAGTAGAGAAGAAGGGTTGAAAGAAGGAAATGGAGGAAGTTTCCTCCTCCTCTTCGGCTATGGGAACCTATGCATCCACCATGTATGTGTCTCAATTACAGCCTGAAAGCTTTCTCAAAGGAGAAGCATGGATTCTGTGGGGAGAAAGGCATGATGACTCTTGTCCAGGAGCAGTAGGTAGAAGCATGAACAGGAGTGTGGGTGAAAAAGTGTGAGTGGACTCAGCTGAGAAATTCACCAACTACTGAAGGCTGACTCACAGGTCTTTTCTTTAAGGAGTGCTCTAGGGACTAATAAGAGTTTCTTTCCTGGTCAGCCTCTTCCTTAGAAACTTTTAGGAGGATGTGAGAAAGCATCTCAGAGTACAGACATCAGGTAAAACATGAGGGTACAGGGTTGATAGTTGGCCTAGTGGGCCAGGAACAATAGGATACTCTCTATTCCAGAGTGAGTAGGGCTCTTGGTACACATTCAGTCAGGGTGTGCTTGTCACCTTTACTCCTGGCATTTTCTGGGACTCCTCTATTGTGTTGACATTAATACGTGTGCTTCAGACCAAAGCCTTCACATTTAGTTCCTGGAGACTCTGTAAGAGAAACTCAGGAGGCCCCTCAGACTGCAGACAGCAAGCACAGCCTTTGTGTTTTGGGGTTTTGGGTACCCTCAGGCCAAGATTCTTAGTTCCCTGAGATTACGTGTGTTTCTCTGACTAAGCAACTTTCTTAAAGCCTCCCAGGCCTGACAGAAAAGATAGCTTTCTAATAGTTCCCCTCTGTTTGAAGCAGAAGCCCCCCCTCCCTTCTAACATTAGAAGCTTCTTGATGCCTAATTGGGTTTGGGAATCCTTCTGCTGACAACTTAGTGTCTGACCTTTCTGTATCCTAAGACAAAAGTCAAAATTCACCGCATCTGATCTCTTTTCCTCTCCCACGTTCACAGCAGAGGCAAAGCTATGCACTGGGAGGTTCCTTAAACTCTTTCTCATAGCCCTAACCTTCACAGCTGGAAGAGCTTGAGATTTTTCTTTTTTGTGTACTAAGCTTGGCCCTTTCATAATAACACCCTCCTTTCCCTGACACTCCTTAGATGGAAGATAGGAACAATTACCCCTATCACGCTGGGCTAACCCTACCTGGGTTTCCTAGGTTGAAAACAAAGACAAGCTCAACTCTGCATCCCTCACTCCTTCAAGATATTTATTCCTGTCAAGGCTTGAACTTCCCCTGTATTGGCTGAACTCATTATAAGTCGCTTAGGCCCAAAAGTCCATCACTATGAGACCCATGAAGAGGAAATGAGGGTTGATCTGCCTGATGCCCCTGTCTAGGGAATCTCAGGGAAGACAGCAGGGGCAGGATAGGGCTGGTGCCAAATTTGTCTGTGGTTAACTGTCCCCTCAGTTCTTCCTGAGTCTTAACCTTGAATTTTGGCAGGGCCTGGGATTCTTCTCTTTCCTGATTTCAGTAGGGCACCCTGAAATGAAAACTTACTTTTTTCAGATTCCCAAAATAAAAGACAGAAACACTGTATCTGTTCACTCATACTTGGGGCCTACTAGGACTACAGAAGAGGGTAGGGCAGGACTAAGTCCTCCTCCATGTTGAAAGGTCCCCTCAGATCTTCCTCAGGATCCTTGATGACTGACCTCACATGGTACTCCACCCACTGCTGACTGAAGGACATTCCTCTCAGAAGCCTCAACTCCTAATGACTCCTGAGATGGAAATTAGGAAACAATATACCCTAGCCCGGGGCTTCTCAGGACTAACAGACAGGGCAGGACAGGTTTGGGTCTCCCTCTGTGGTAGGAGGTTCTTTCAATACATCTAAGAATATTCACCTCAATGATAGGTCAGACTCTTACTTCTGCAGACCTGAAGTTACCTAAAGAAAGTTTTACCTCCTTTAGACCCCCAAGAGAGAAACCAGGAAACTCCACATCTAGCCAACTCCACTCAGGTATTTCAGAGTTAACAGGAGGAAAGGAATAGATTTTCTGCCCCTTACCCCCACCCACCATGCTCCATGGTGGTAGATAGCCTCATTTCTCCTTAAGGTTTCATGTTTATTCAAAGTAACATTTTATCAAGATATTGTTTACTTTTATTCTAAAAAAAATTTTTTCTCATAGCAACAAAGAGTATGAAAATGAAAGGAAACGAAATATAACTTGCCACCTAACATACCAAAAAATCGAGTACCTTAGATTAAAGTTAGCCAGAAGAATTAAGAACATAACAGAAATGATATATTAATAAAATGTAATTTAGATAAATTAAGGAAGCACTAAGTACACATAAAATACATTCATGAATGTGAACATTTAATCTTGTGAACATGTTAGTTCTTCCTGAAATAAATTTACAGATTGCTTACAATTCCAGTTGAAAACAATCAAAGGGTTTTGTATTTGAATGCATCTGTAAATGTGATGTTTCTAAAATATAAAGCTGTGCAAATGGCCAAGCATAGGTTTAATGTTTTTGAGAAAAATAGATGATAAGAACAATTACTCCCGCAGACAGTAACAATTATGAAAAAGCTATTGTCATGAAGAATTCTAGGTTTCAGTGCAAACACTGACAACTAGACCAGTGGAACTGAATTGAGAGTCTTGAAAAAGAAAAATGTTTAGACACAACTTTGTTTTATGAAAAAAAAAAAAAAAAGAAAAGGAAAGGAAAAGGTTCAGATTCAGAGAAGGGAGACTGTCTTTTTTTAAAATAAATGACAGCAGAATAACTGAGTCTCCACATAAACAACCCAATGTAAGTGATCCCTCCTTCACACTGTACACAGAAAAAAATCACGGGGAGACTCAAGACATACTTTAAACATTTTTATTGTGGGAATTTCCAAATATACATAAAAGTATAGAATAGCAAGTAAAACTTTTTCCAGTCTATCATTTACAGAGTCAAACATAAGAGTGAATTAGGACTTGGTAAAGCTGGAGGGGGAAGGAGTGAAAGGCTGGGGCATTGGTCAAGTCAGTAACTGAATGAATGAAGATTGAAAAAGTGAGGAAGGAAGAGAGGAAATGGCAGGTCCTTCTGTCCTTTTGTCTCAGCCATGGACAGCCATGCTATCTTTATTAATTCTAGAAGAAATGTTAGAAAAACTTATAAATATTGGCCTATGGAAAGAATTTATGAAGACCCCCAAAGAAGTCACAGCAACAGCAAAAATAAACAAATGCAGACCTGATAAAATTAATAAGTAAATGGGCAACTTACGGAGTAGGAGAAAATCTTTGCATGCTGTACATCTAATAAAGGACTGATAACCAGAATCTATGGGAAATTTAAGCAAATCAGCAAGGAAAAATGTAAGTGAAACCACTAAGTGAAACTGTAAAAAGTGGGCAAAGGACATAAACAGAAACAAAGGACATGAAGATAGTTTAATGGCCAAGAAACACATGAAAAAAATGCTCAACATCTTTAATTATCACGGAAATGCAAATCAAAATCACAATGAGGTATCATCTAGCTCCTATGACAATGGTCTTATCAAAAACTTCCAAACATAAGTGCTAGCATGGATGTGAAGAGAAAGGAACACAAATATGGTTAGTGGGTCTACAGGCTAATACAGCCTATGTGGAAAGTAGTATGGAAATATCTCAAATAAATAAAAGTAATTTACTATTTGGCCCAGCAATCTTACCACTAGGTATTTACACAAAGGAAAAAGAGACATTTTATCAAAAGACACTTGAACTTCAATGCTTTCTCATGTATCCCATTGACCTTACTTGCCCTCCATGTTCAGAATTCCATATCTGACATTTCAACTATTTCTTTTTGGTTTGAGTCCATTGGTAGAGAACTTTTATAATCCTTTGGGCATGTCAGAAAAGCTTTTTTGTTTCTGTTTCCAGGGTTATTATACTGTGTCTTTCTCATCTGAAATACATTATCTCATCTTAGGATAGATAGGTACGTGGTGCATCTCTTCTCCTCTGCTGGAATCTCTTCTATTTAATGAAGAATGGCAAGGTCCATGGATAACAAAATTGAATCCTACTCCAGACTGACCCAGCAGGAGAAGGGATGATGCACTATGACCCTTTAACTGTCCTGTGTCTCACATCTCACCATAATGCTGTGGTTGTCACAGTTGGTCAGTGCATGCAGAGTGAACCCCCTGCCTAGTTCCATCATGTAGCAATTGTTAGAACATGGCAACTTCAGTAATGTTGACCCCATACCATTGGGGTGGTGAAGATTGGTTCCAGCAGCCCAAGTGTTCACCCTGTCCAAATCCCCTATCAGCAGTGGGAGTGAGCTTTACCTGCCCACAGGACATGGGAGACTACCCAGCCTCCCTGTTCCCTCCCTGGCCCATCAGGGACAATGGGGAGGCAACAGCAATGAATCTGACCCCAAGGTATACACAGCGCTCTGCATCTGGGAACTTAAAAAGGCATCAGCCCCAGGGCCCCAGAGTTTCAAATAAGTGGGTCTCCACAGTGCCTTCTTTTTGAAGAAATGCAGCTGCACAATTGCCAGTCAGCTCCCTATGTCAGTCCAACAGCCTGCTCCAGTGGAGAGTTCCTTCCACAGCTCAGATTGCTAGATATACAAGGGGAAAGTGCGGACCCTTAGAATTCTCTCCTTTGTCCCTCCCTTCCTTACATGTGGGCACCTTCTCTGTATACCTCTGATCACATGGAAAGAATCACCTTTCTTCCTTCTTCTTCACTTGAGGAGCCTCCTGTCACCTCTCTGTTAACCAAATGCTCTCTCTTAGACTGCTGGCCACTTGAATACTTTCTGTGAGGCAGTGTGTGGAGGATGCTTGTAGTCCACCATCTGCTCCATTAATATAATTTGTAAGTGCATTGTTAGGCTTACTAACATATTGATCATAAAATACATAGCTATGCCCTCTCTCCTTCCTATAGTTTTTCCTATTATTTATATCTTATAATGTGGTATATGTGTTACAATAGATGAACCTATGTTGATACATAACTATTAATTAAAATTATAATTTAATAAAAATTCACTCTTCGTCTTACACATCTTAAGGCAATGACAAATATATACTGTTATATATCTACCCTTAGAGTACCATACAGAAGAGCTTCACTGCTGCAAAAGTCTGTGTATTATATCTACTTATCCATCTGTCCCTCTCCTGAATCCTCAGCAACCACTGATTTTTGCCTGTCTCCATAGATTTGCCTGTTCCAGAGTACCTTATATATGTAATTGGCATGATACACCCTATAGCTCTTTTACACCAAAAACTTTTATTTCTAAAAAAATGACAAAATAAACATGGTAGTGGTAAACTCCAATATACTCATTATTCAAATTCTGAAATTCCAAGATTTTGATAACACACTAAATGAATAATTTTAAGGTTATTTTGACCATTTTAGAGTGATTTTATACCTATAATCTTTATGTGGCCCTAGACATAATGAAATTAATGGATATCTTTGCTAATCATATGATCTGGCTAGATCACATTACATGCACAATGTAAGGATACATTTCAAATCAACTAAGAGTATATTATAAATGTTTTACAACAAAAAATAAGTGAGGTGATGATTATGTTAATTAGTTTGATTTAAGCATTCCACATGTTAATTGGTTTGATTTAAGCATTCCACTTTGTATATCAAATTATCACATTGTACTCCATAAATGTATTTAGTTGTGATTTAGTAAAAATTAAGTTAAAAAAACAAAGTTTCAAAAAGATCCTTGTGCTTCTACAAATTAAGAGTCAGAATTTTCAATTACTTAAGTTATATACTCAGAAGTGGAATTACTGGTATATGTAGTATTTTATGTTTAATTTTTTGTGGAACTATTAAACTGTATTCTACAGAGGCTGCATTATTTTACATTCATAAAGACAAGATGCCTTTCCATTTATTGGGTGGAAGAGTGCCAATTATTCCTGTTTTGAACCATCTAGTTCAGTGTCATCACTGAGATATAAAAGGATCAGCTTACCACTAGATCCTATTGACACCATCCTGGCAGGGGAATCAGAGTACCTCTTTCCTCTGCCAACTGAGAGATGATATGTCATCTGTCTTTTAAGCTTATGTACACAGTCCTGTGGGGAAATTGTTGCCTGTTTCTGCCAGCTAGGGAATGGAAGGCTAAGTCTGTGCTAAGCTTTGATCATATTTCCTTGACAAGGAAATCTAAATATAATCATCTTCAGCTAGGAACAGAATCCTTAATCCTCCCTATTAAAACCAAAGGGTGGAAGGGAGGAGGGGAAGGGGTTATCTCCTGTGGTCTATTTGTGTTGGGCTGGAGTTAGGTAGGTATTAACAAAATATTTTCTGTTGTTAATCCAGTCCTTTCCTGGTTTTTTGGCTAGATGCAATAGGTTTTTCTTGGAAGATATTTTTTGTCTTTTTGTTGTTGCTGTTGTTTTTGACATTTCTAGCTTGGAGTGCCTTATCCATAATATATGGAAGGAAATAGAAAATCTAGGAAACTATCATGTTATTCTTCAGGTCCAGGATCCCTGGGTAGTCTACCTTTCAGTCTTCTCATGCTTTTCTTGATGTATCATTGCCTAGGATTTTTAAGTTGTAAGGCGGAAGATCTGGGATAAATGGGAATACTTCATTTGGGTGGAGTCATAAGTGTTTTCAAATAAATTTTAATACAGACAACAGACAAAAAATTAATACACACACACACACACACACACATATAAAATACCCAAGACCTCCTGCTAATGCTAATATAAAAACAATTCAACACATGATAAAAATATGGCCAACCAATATGTACAGGTTATTTACAGAAAAACTGTAAACAGTCTGAAAACACGTTAAAATTCATTAGTAGTTATATAAATGCAAATTAAGGCAAAATGAATATCACTTAACACTCATCAAACTGGTAATATTTAAATCATTAGTAATGCCTGGTGGGAATACAGACAAAAATGAAATTTTTATAACAAGATAGATATGTAACTCATAAAGCCTTTTTTAAAAGCTATCTGATAATAATTATTAATGCAGAAAGATAGAACTTTCACTTAGCAAACTCATTCCTAGGAATTTATCTCATAGATAGAAAAGCTCCAGTTTTCACTACGATGCCCTCAGATATATTACTGAATAGAAAACAACAGAAATAAAATGAATGGTCATTCATTTGGAAGTGGTTATATGATTTGTATTATATCATATCATGGAATATAATTCAGCCGTTAAAAATAATGAAACCTATACCAGATGACTGTCAAGAATTTCCACAAGGTATTCTAACCCGAGAAACTACAAATTCAGGAAAGTGTGTAGAATAGAATTTTGGTTTGTTCAAATAAGCCAGAAGGAACCTCCACCACTTTTGTTAGGTATGTGTGAATGTATGTAGGTTGCTTGTTATATATATATGAATACACACATCCATATATGTATGTAGTTTTATATTTGTATGTTTATATAAACATGAATGAAAACGTTCAAGAATATACATTAGATTTCCAACGAAGTATTCCATGTTACGCATGCATGTGTATGTCACAAATACACACACACAATTTGCTAACATTAGGTAGGAGCTTATTGGGTTGGGAGAATTGCAAACAAATGACATAAAGTAGAATAATAAAAAAGACTACACACACTACCCATGAATATATTCACATATAATGTATTTATGTAAAATTATATATATATAAATAAATTAAAATAAATGTATTAAAAGTACAAAATAATTACTTGTAAGAAATAAGATTTTGGAAACTGCTGATTATATGAGAAGGCCATATACATGGGATATTTTCCTCATTTCAATTAAAAGTAAAATAAAAAGTGCTTCCCTATGACCTTCAGTAATTAAATCCTGTGTGGATTTGAGCAAACAATTGATATCTGGGATTATGTAAACTAATGTTTTTCAGCATTAGATAAGCTTTAGCTTTCCTTTGCTGAAGAAGCATCAAAAAATTCATCAGAGTTATAAATTTTAATTCTTTAATGTTACCAAAAACAGAAAAAAGCTGCATGCATTTTTACATTTTCTAGTGATAAAAAAATTCAATGCTTTTGTTTCTTTTTTGGTGTTAAGTAATAATTCCATGAAATATCCAGGCTAATGTATATACTTTCCCCCAAAAGCTTAGGTATATAAATGTACAAAGTATAGCTATCACTCCAAATGAACTGTGAATACCATCAGTACAATTTTTTTTTAAGTTATTTTTTTTTTATTGTTAAATCATAGCTGTGTACATTTGTGTAATCAAGGGGTACAATGTGCTGGTATCATATAAAATGTGAAATATTCTTATCAAACTGTTCAATGTAGCCTTCATGGCATTTTCTTAGTTGTTGTATGTAGACATTTGCATTCTGCATTAAGTAGGATTCACCTGTACCCATTCTAAGATGCACTGTAGGTGTGGCCCCACCCATTACCCTCCCTTCACCCTGACTTCCCCCCTCCCTTCCCCTCCCTTGGGCCTTTCCTCTTATTCTTGTGCTATAGTTGGGTTATAGCCTTCATGAGAAAGCTATAATTTAGCTTCATAGTAGAGCTGAGTACATTGGATACTTTTTTCTTTCATTCTTGAGATACTTTGCTAAGATGAATATGTTCCAGCTCCATCCATGTAAGCATGAAAGAGGTAAAGTCTCCATCTTTCTTTAAGGCTGCATAATATTCCATGATATACATGTACCACAATTCATAATTGCTAAGTCATGGAAGAAGTTCAAGTGCCCATCGAC
>CAUYPK010063743.1:0-20984 GCA_963574355.1 Loris lydekkerianus | reverse complement strand
GCAGCCACTTGCCAGTTTTCCACTGTTTTTGTCCTCCTCCTGGGGTCCAGAAGTCCCTTGCTGGCTCCCTGTATCCTCAAAGGGATGATCATAGGCAGATCCCACCAGCCAGAGATGCCTGGATTCTTGTCTCCCCAGACTGGCCGTACCCAGTTACAGGGAAGCTGTTATTTGGCCCCTATCTCTTAACAGACAAAAAAGGCATGAATCACCAGAGACATCTTTTGTGATTAGTTTCACCAACATTTTGTGCCAGTGGTTCATGCTCACTACAGGGAAGTTGGACTTGGTGACAACTGCAAGGTTTCGTTATTCCCTGGAAACTCTTCTGCTCATCCTCCAGCTGAAATTCTCCCTAAAATAATGTTTATGTCATGTATTTCTCCAGAATGTGGCTCTGTTAACTCAGCCATGTGACCCGGGGATCCTTAGTTCAATGAAGAATAAATACAAAAACACTGTTTTGCAGGGCATGCTAGCAGCAGGAAGCAGAGTATGAGTAGGAAAAGTTTTCAAAAGGAGTTTGGCCTGAAGGGGGCTGTAATATGTTGTTGGCAGTGCTTGGAACACAGTGACTAGAGACAACCTCTGGCCTGTGAGCAGTTCAGTGATGGTGAAGAACAAGGGGGTGACTTTGAAGTATTTCATATGTGAAGTCAGAAAAAAATGATGTCTGATCTTACGTATGAGAAAAATATACCTTCAGAGTTCCTCAGTGGCCTAAAAGAAGTGAGTAGCAAGGAAGTTTTTAGCATTGATAATGAGGCTCCAGCTGTTCATTCGCTGGCTGATGGTGAAGTAGCCAAAATAGTTGTGATCATGATAATAGTGAGGATGATGATGATGATAATGCTGGGAAAAGTGATTACAGAGGACAAAGTGAAAATATGGTAGGTTAGAGAAGCATGTACTTATTTATAACAGAATAAGAAATCATGTCCTGGCTCAGTGCCTGTAGCTCAGCAGCTAGCATGCCAGTCACATACACCAGAGCTGGCGGGTTCAAATCCAGCCTGGGCCTGCCAAACAACAATGACAACTACAAACCAAAAAATAGCCAGGTGTTGTGGTGAACGCCTATAGTCCCAGCTACTTGGGAGGCTGAGGCAAGAGTATAGCTTGAGCCCTAGAGTTTGAGGTTGTTGTGAGCTGTGACACAACAGTACTCTACCAAGGGCGACATAGTGATATCTATCTCAAAAAAAAAAAAAAAAGAAAGAAAGAAAGAAAGAAATCATGTCCTTTTTTTTTAGAATGTATTTTACTTTTTAATATTTTTTGTATATTAATATATAGTGGCCTTTTAATCAAACATGGCATCGTAGGTGCAGGCTGAATCCTGCCGCTGTTCATTGTTGCCATTGTTTAACGGCTGACACACCTGTTCTGATGATGCCGCTGCGCTGCTTGAAAGTTTTATTTTTTCATGGAAGAATGTTCAATAACCCTGAACATGTTATTTTTTCACTTTAAGAATGGTCTTTTTTACTGTTTAGTACCTAAATGTGTATGAAAGTAGGAAAATGATTGCTTATTGGTAGCATAAAAATTCTGAGTCAGGAATAATGGTGATTGTGCACATGAGTGGGTGAGATAGTGATTCCTTTGCTTCTGATGGTTCAATAGTTAAGCTTTGGCTGGCAAGGAGGCTCATGCCTGTAATCCCAGCACTCTGGGAGGCAGAGGCAGGTGGATTGTTTGAGCTCAAGAATTAGATACCAGCCTGAGCAAGAGCGAGACCCTGTCACTACTAGAAATAGAAACACTAGCCAAGAGTTATGGTGGGCACTTTCAGTCCCAGCTACTGGGGAAGCTGAGGGAGGAGGATCGCTTAAGCCCAAAAGTTTCAAGTTGCTGTGTAACTACCCAGCTACCCAGAGCAACAGAGTAAGACACTGTCTCAAAACAAATATGCAAGCGTTTTTCACATGCACAAAATTATTTTAAATATTATATAAAATTACCTTTGGTACATATGTATAAGGTGTATATGAGACATAAATGAATTCTGTATTTAGACTTGCATCTCATCCCTATGACATCTCATTATGTGTATGAAAATATTCTAACATCCAAAACACTTCTGGTCGCAAGCATTCAGGTAGGGGGTACTCAACCTGTTCGTGATCCCACATCTAGTTGGATTGTTAATTTTGCTTATTACAGAGTCTTTAAGCTGCTTCTCTTGGAGTGATGCAAATAAGGGAAACTTTATCTCATTTTTTTCTAGTGTTTACTCCTTCAGAAGGTATTGTTTTGAGAGGGTAATTGGTGGGACCACACCTACGGTGCATCCTACAAGGGTACATGTGAAACTTACTAAATGTGGAACATAAATGTTTTAACACAATAACTAAGAAAACGCCAGGAAGGCTATGTTAACCACTGTGATGAAAATATGTCAAATGGTTTATGAAACCAGTGTATGGTGCCCTATGATTGCATTAATGTACACAGCTATGATTTAATAAAAAATAAATTTAAAAAAGAAAAAATAAAATAAATAAAAAAAAGAAGTTATTGTTTTATTGAGATGTCTAGAATCTCCTGCACAATAGTTGCTTTTTCCCACTGCTATGTCCCCAGCACTTGCAGCACTATGCAGCATATAATAGATGCTCATCAAATCTTATTAAATTAAAAATAAAACTGGACTTACCTCAGCCTTATTGTGCTATTTGAAACCTTCATTTGTTTTGGGTTGGGAGCTACCCTGAATAAGCTCTTTCTGACAATTGGCATTCACTTTTCAGGCTCATCTATCTGAAGGTCTAAATCCCCAACTGCAGAGATATCCTGCCCTCCATCTTCAAGTTGTGTGTGTCTGTGCTCACAGACCTCATGCCTTATTTAAAAGTTACTGAAAAGAGGAAGATATAGAGTGACTTTTATTTTTTATTTTACTATAAGTTTTTTAAGGTGGGTTCTCACTTTGTCACCCAGGTTGGAATGCAATGGTATGATCATAGCTCACAGCAGCCTTGAGTGGCTAGGAATACAGGCCACCACTATGTCTAGCTAATTTTACTTTTTTTTTTTTTTTTTGTAGAGACAGAGTCTCACTTTGTCACCTTTGGTAGAGTGCCATGGCATCACCCAGCTCACAGGAACCTCTAGTTCCTGGGCTTAAGTGATTTTCTTGCCTCTGCCTCCCAAGTAGCTGGGACTACAAGCACCTGCCACAATACCCAGCTATTTTTTTGCTGAAGTTTGGCCAGGCCTGGGTTTGAACCCACCACCCTTGATATATGGGGCTGGCGCCCTACCCACTGAGCCGCTGGTACCCTACCCACTGAGTCACAGGCACCACCTTAATTTTAAATTTTTTTGTAGAATCACACTATGTTGTCAGGCTGAACTCCTGGAAGGAAACAGGCTGAACTCCTGGATGGAAACAATCCTCCTGGTTTGACCTCCCAAACTGCTGGGATTACCAGTGTGAGCCACCTTGCTCAGCTGAGCATAGCTTTTATTGCACTGACATACCCAGGCTCAAGAGCCTCAAGTTAGAGGAGTGGCAGGTGCTATGTACAAATAGGAGACGCTTTCACTGTGTAGATTACCAAAATGTGCCACTTTGGCATAAGGATAATTTTGAACTTGGGGCAAATGAGAATCACTACATGTACAAAGGAGCCTTGCTGGGGTTTCCTGTCTCTGCTTAAAAAACGAAACTTCTGGGAAATGAGGACTGTCACAAATCTCCCCTCCCTTGGAAGTTTTATGGCAATGAAAAAAAGGGAAAGTTGTTGCCAGGAGGGATCTGCACAAATAAACCTGACTTTATTAATTTCCACATGTTTTAATATTTACTTTCTATGGTTTGCTGTCCTTAGGTACCTAAAATCCTTTTCCTCTGTCTTGTCACTCCTCTATAAATTCAGTGATTTTTGCTAAGATGCTACACAAGCCCAAGTTCTTTTATTTATTTATTTATTTAACTTATTTATTTATTTATTTATTTTTTGATGCAGAGTCTCACTCTGTCACCCTGGGTAGAGTGCTGTGTTGTCACAGCTCACAGCAACCTCAAACTCTTGGGCTCCAATGATCCTCCTGCCTCATCCTCCCCAAGAGTACATTACAGCTACCTTCCATGATGCCTGGCTAGTTTTTCTATTTTTAATAGAAACAGGGTCTCACTCGTACTCAGTCTGGTCTCAAACTCCTGACCTCAAGCAATCCACCTGCCTTGGCCTCCCAGAGTGCTGGGACTATAGGTGTGAGACACCTCATGGGCTTGGTAAGTGGATATGTTTGTAATTCAGGAACTACCTGTATTACTAAATGTTATCTTTGTTCCTTTGATACAATCTGTTCTTTCTCTTGCAAACTTTGAAAAGTTTCTCTTTAAAAAAAATAAAAAGTTTCTCTTTATCATTGACATTCTTAAATTTCATCATTGTTTCTCCAGGTCTGGGTTTTCCTTATCTGTTTTCTTTGGTTCTCCTGGGCCATTTCAAATTGAAATCTTTCATTTCCTTCTGGTGAAAGTATTTCCTCCTCTTCAATTTTTTTGCCCTCTCTCTGGATCTTCATTTATTTTTCTGTTAACCCTGTTTTCTATTAGTAATACTACTTTTATGTGGTAAGCAGAATAACATCCTCCCAGAGATGTCCACAGCCTAATCCTCAGAACAGGTGAATATGTTATTTTAAATGGCAAAAGGGAATTAAAGTAGCAAATGTATTAAGGTTGCAAATTAGCTGAGTTTAAAATAAGGAGATTATCCTGAATCATCCTGGTGGAACCAATATAATAATGAGGCCCTCAAGTGTGGAAGAGGGAAGCAGAGAGCCATGTCAGAGAGCTGTGGTAACAGAGACTCAACTGAAGATAGAAGAAGCCACCTGTGCAGAATGTGGGACGCGGCCATAAAACTGGAAAGGCAAGAAAATCACTCCTCCCCCAGGACCAATGAAGGAATGCGACCCAGCCTATCTATACCTTGATTTCAGCCCAGTGAGACCCATTTTGGACTTCCAGAACTATAAGATAATAAATTCTTTTCTTGGCTGCTCCCGTAGCTCAGTGGGTGGGGCGCCGACCACAGACACCAAGGCTGGGGGGGTTCGAACCCAGCCCACACCAGCTAAACAATGACAACTGCAACAAAAAATAGCCAGGCGTTGTGGCGGGCACCTGTAGTCCCAGCTACTTGGGAGGCGGAGGCAAGAGAATCACTTAAGCCCAAGAGTTTGAGGTTGCTGTGAGCTGTGACGTCACAACACTCTATGCTGGGCAACAGCCTGCGACTCTGTCTCAAAAAAAAAAAAAGAAATTCTTTTTTCCTAATTATTTTTTGTTTTTCCTAATTAGTTTTTGTTTTATTTTTAGAGAAAAGTGTGGGTCTGTTGCCCAGGCTAGAGTGCAGGGGTATAAGCTTAGCTCACCATGACCTTGACCTCCTGGGCTCAAGTGATTTTCTTGCTTAGGCTTCCTAAATTGTTGGGATTACAGGCAGACCTGGCCTGATCACGTTTTCTTTGTCCCATTGTTTTCTTATTAGTAGTTTGCAGGCTGTACGTGCTGTCGTCCTGGTAGTGTGTCTTCCTTTTCCCAGCATTAAACATGTGCTTAGTGTAAGACTCAAATCTTCTTCCAAGTCTTTTTATGAGGAACAGAGGCCTCCTCACCCTCCCTCCACCATTTCCTCCTCCTCAGACCCCTTTAGCTCTGGCTTCTTGTATTTACTCGTTTATCTCTAAATATCACACATGTATCACTCCCTCTTGGTTTTTCTGTTTTAGTCATCAACTGTTGATTTTTATAGAGGATGAAGATTGAACCCTTTCACTGTCAGAATACACACCCCTCCCCACCTCTCCCAAACTGGTAGGAGAATTAATGAATCAAGTGGGGTAGGTTTACACAATGAAATGTTAAGTTACACAGCTTTGAAAATGAGCCACAGGACCAGGCAACAGCAGGAGTGAATGTGGACAGTATTATAACGAGTGACAAAAGCACGTCTCAGGTGACCACCCAGAGTGATACCCTTCTCTGAAGTAAAGCAAAACGATGCTCATACATTTTTCAGGCACCCATCTATGTGGTAGAGCTATTTTTGAAGAGTGAAGGGAAGATGAACACAACATTCAAGCTGGAGGCTACTTTTAGCTTGTGGATGCTTGGGGACAGGAAATGTGCAGACCACGATGGTAGGTTCCTGGACTCATCATTCACGAGTATTGTATAAACCAATATGCAAATGCACACAAGCAAATCGAAGTACACAAAATGAAAGAGATGGTGCCTGGGCTAAGTAATGACAGCAGTACTGTGCATCACAGCAAACATTCTGGAAATTTTTACCTAATTAAATTACCTTGTAATAATTTCCCCTCTACTACTTTCTGTTTTCTCTTTCTAGACTACTTATTATCTGACCATCGGAGCTCCTAAGCTGATTCTGTTTTCTATTTTCCTTCTTTTTGTGTCTTTATTTGCTCTAGATTTCTTCCACTTTAATTCCAATTCTTCATTTTTACTGCAATGCTTTTAATTTCCAAATGTTTATATATATATTTTTTGAGACAGAGTCTCATTTTGTCACCCTTTGTAGAGTGCCATGGGGTCATAGCTCACAGCAAACTCCTGGGCTTGAGTGATCCTCTTGCTTCAGCCTCCTGAGTAGCTATGGGGTGCCTATAGTCTCAACACCCAGCTAGTTTTCTATTTTTAGTAGAGACAGGGGTCTTGTTCTTGCTCAGGCTGGTCTCAAACTCCTGGCCTCAAGCAATCCTCCTTGCCTCAGCCTCCCAATGTGTTGGGATTACAAGTGTACCACATCTGAAATTTTTGATATAAATACTTAGAACTATGTTTATATATCAATCTTAGTATTTAAAAGATGACTACAGGGGCAGTGCCTGTGGTTCAAAGGAGTAGGGTGCTGGCCCCACTATGCCACCCACTGGGTGGGTTCAAACCCAGCCCCAACCAAAAACCACAAAATAAATAAATAAATAAATAAATAAATAAAGGATGACTACAGGGACCTGCCACTATCTCTGGCTTTCTTCTTCTTCTTCTCTTCTTCTTCTTTGAGACAGAATCTCAAGTTTTTCTCCCTCTGTAGAGGCCATGGTGTCATAGCTCATAGCAGCCTCAAACACTTGGGCTCAAGCAATTCTCTTGCCTCAGCCTCCCAAGTAGCTGGGACTGCATGTGCTCACCACAACGCCCAACCATCTTTTGGTTGTAGTTGTCATTGTTGTTTGGCAGGCCCAGGTTGTATTCAAATCCACCAGCTCTGGTGTATGTGACTGGTGCCTTAGCTGCTTGGCTACAGGCGCTGAGCCTGGCTTACTTATATCTCTCATTTCCTTCTTGGTTTCTGTATTAATTATCTATTCCTGCATAAAAGATTACTATACATTTAGTGGTTTAAAAACAAAAACAAACTATATATGTATACACACACATAGATTTTATATATGTGTGTGTGTATGTGTTTGTGTATAATTCCATGGGGTCAAGATCTAGTCATGGCCTAATTCCTAATTGGATTCTCTGTTTCTAGGGGTCAAGAGCTAGTCATGACCTAATTCCTAATTGGATCCTCTGTTTCAGGGTCTCCCACAAGATTGTACTTAACAGTTACATACCAATGTGGGGGGCAAAATGTGAAAACAAACAGTTTCTGATTTTCCCCATTGGTATGAGACTGGTTTTAGCCTGGGGGTCTCATCCAAAGGTTGGACTGGTGAAGGACTCAGAATATGGTCTTTTGGACTGTGGGCTGAGACCTCAGTTCCAAGCTGGATGTTGGTTGAGGCCTCCCCAGGTTCCTGCTGTGTAGGTCCCTCCACAGGGCAGCCCACACATGTCAGCTTGTCTCCTTTGAACAAACAAAGGAGAAAAATCTGCTAGAAAAATGGAAGTCAAAACTTTTGCTGTATCCTATTGGTTGGAAGCTAGAAGCTTTCTCCCTCAGAGCTTTGCCATATGTCTTCTTGCAGCTAAGGTTGACAAAAGAAGGGCTGTTATTAATCTAATTTTTGGCTTCCCTCTTTTTTTTAACAGAAATTATTTATTTATATTCTGAGACAGAGTCTCACTTTTTTGTCCTCAGCAGAGTTCTGTGGCATCAGCCCAGTTCACAGCAACCTCAAACTCCTGGGCTCAAGTGATCTTTCTGCTTCAGCCTCCCAAGTAGCTGGGACTACAGGCACCCACCATAACACCTGGATAGTTTTTCTATTTTTAGTAGAGATGGGGTCTTGCTTTACACAGGCAGGTCTCGAACTCCTGAGCCACTGCACCTGGCTTTTTTGTCCTTTTTAGTTTATCTCTTAAAGGTTTCTTTTTTTTTTTTTCTCAGTGTTGTGAAATGTCATTACATTGTCACTAGGTATAGATCATTTGTTTTTCTTCAGTTTTTTTATTGACAAATACAGATTATTTATGTTTATAGTGAGCAACATGTTTTAGAATATGCATACATTTTGTAATAGCTATATCAAGCTAATTACCATGTGCATTACCTCAATACTTATTTATTTGTGGTGAGAGCACGTAAAACCTTTTCTGTTGGCTCAGCGCTCATAGCACAGTGGTTACAGCGTCAGCCACATATACCAAGGGTGGTGGGTTTGAATCTGGCCCAAGCCAGCTAAACAACAATGACAACTGCAACAAAAACTAGCCAGGTGGGTGCCTATAGTCCCAGCTACTTGGGAGGCTGAGGCAAGAGAATCTCTTAAGCCCAAGAGTTTGGGATTGCTGTGAGCTGTGATGCCACAGCACATTACCGAGGGGGACAAAGTGAAACTCTGTCTCAAAAAAATATAATCGTTGTCTGTTACCTATTTTCTGGTATGTACTACATGGTTATCAATTATAGCCACTATGTTGTACAACAGATCTCTTGAATTTATTCCTCCTAACTGAAATTTTGTAACTTTTGACCAACATCTCCCAGACCAGTCCCATTCCCTCACCCCTAGGCCCTGGCAGCCACCATTTTATTCTATGCTTCTATGAGTTCAACACTTTTCGAATCCACATTTGTTTGTTTGTTTCTTTGTTTATTTATTTATTTGGAGGCAGAGTTTCTCTTTGTCATCCTGGATAGAGTGCTGTGAAGTCATAGCTCACAGCAACCTCAAACTCTAGTTCTCGAGTGATTCTCTTGCCCCTGCCTCCCAAGTACCTGGGACTATAGGCACCTGCCACAATGCCTGGCTATTTTTGTAGAGACAGGGTCTTGCTCTTGCTCAGGCTGGTCTCGAACCCATGAGTTTAGGCAATCTACCCACCTTGGCCTCCCAGAGTACTAGGATTAGGTTTTTGATAGATCTTTTTTTCTTTCTTCAAGGCTATGTCCATTCTGCTGACTTTTTTTTTCAACATCCAATCATCTATCAGCCAAAATCTCCAATTAATTATTATTTATGAATGCAAATTTTCCTTCATCTATTATTGTATGATATATAATTAATCTAAAGTCTTGTTGCTTCCTCTGCTTGTTGAGTTTTATATCTCTGTTTCAAGGTGGTGTGTTTCTCAAATAAGTTTTTCATTCTTGGAGATGTGATTGTCTTTACATTTGAGTGTTCCTATTAGCTTTCACAGGATATCTGGAAATGGACAATTGTCATTCCTCTAACAGAAGACTGATTGAGTTTGGGCAGTTATGTACCAGCTCAGGTGACAAATCATGATTACACCAAATCGATTGTAATTCTAATCTGACTTTTTCAGACTCTCTTGCAGCTAGGGTGGATTTATGACAATATTCTGGTCAATGAGGTATAAGTGGCAACCTACTTAGGAATTTCTGTGAAAACTTTTACTTTATTATAAAAGGGATAGTTTTATGAAGGAAAACCCAATGATATTGCCTCTTTCCCTTCTTCCTTCCGTTGACATGATGTGATGTCTGAAGTGCAACAGCCATCATATGAGTATGGGGCATCCTTTACACTAAGGATGGTGACATGGAAAGGTAGAAACTCTGTTTTCTGGATAGCTTCATTGAGTCAGAGGCACCAAGCCACCTACCTCTAGACATCTTGTGATGTGATTTAATTAAATACCTTTTTTTGCTTGAGCCACTATTAGTCAAATTTCCTAACTCACATGACCAGTGTGTGAACATTGTGACTGTTTGCTATACACTGAATTAATTTATTTTGGTGGAAGAATGGGACACTCTGCTATGTGGGCTGAACCAGCAGCTGATGTTTTCAGCTGTTTCTTGCTCTTAAGTGTTGGTGGTCCAGGGCACTGCCCTACTTTTGAGCTGAAGTGTCCATCTTGCACCTCCTGACCACAATGGGTGCCTCTGCTGTCCTCTGTTTGGTACAAGTCAGGGAGGAAGGCCGTGAACAAGTCCCCTGGTCCTATTGTGATGCTTCTAGCTACCTTTGGGGTGTCCCAGAGCTTCCTTCTGTTCCTTTTTCCACCTTCTAAGAGCTCAGTGCCCCTAAGATGCTCTTAACTTCTAGAACAATCTTTTCTTGCATGTGGTTTATGCTATGGTTTCCTCTTTCAGGCTGGCCTCATTTTCCTGCCCTTCAGGGAATTGTGACCATTTCTGCTCCACTGTGCACATTCCTTGTTTTCCAGTGCTGGGGTGTGTGTGAGAGAGAGAGAGAGAGAGAGAGAGAGAGAGAGAGAGAGAGCGCGTGTGCGCCACACATTGAAGCAGTAACTCTGATTCATATTCATGAAAAGAATAGTCAGTCTTATTCTTAAGTATTTAAATACTCTTCTGGCACTCCATCTAAAGAAATAGCAGAATTGTAGTCAAAGTTTTATATTCAAAGATTTCCTTCCAGCAGTATTTTTCTAATAGGATTAATATTTGAGAAAGTATCAAAGAGTCTTTCCAAGTACATGACCTTCTCTCAGTGTGGCTTGAAGCATCTACTTGCCTAGAGGCAGAAAAAGAGGTATGGGAAGGAGGAATATTAATGTTTACTAGAATTCATTATTTCTTTGAAATTGAACTGTATTCTACACTCAATGTTGGCTGACAATAGCTGTTGGCCAGGCAGCAGTTATGATATGGTTATCATTGTCAGTGCATACAAAAACTTGGTCTGAAAACCTTCTATTAACATTTTCTGGCTGGGTGTGGTGGCTCACGCCTGTAATCCTAGCACTCTGGGAGGTCAAGGCAGGCAGGTGGATTGCCTGCGCTCACAGGTTTGAGACCAGCCTGAGCCAGAGCCAGACCTTACCTTTAAAAACATCTGGGCGTTGTGGCAGGTGCCTGTAGTCCCAGCTACTCGGTCAGGAGGCTGAGACAAGAGACTCACTTGAGCCCAAGAGTTTGAGGTTGCTGTGAGCTATGAAGATGCAGCACTCTACCAAGTGTGACAAAATGAGACTCTGTCTCAAACAAAACAAAACATCTTCCGTGAAATTTTTTTTTAAAGAGGGAAAGTAGGTGCCCATAAAACCTTGCAGAACAGATGTGAAGAGCGTGCAGGTAACCCTGAGGCTGCGGCAGAGCACTGAGTGGAGAGACACACAGCTCAGATGTGCCCAGTCACTTCCAGGTCTGAGCTGAAAAATCTACATCAGTTTCTCCTGTAAAGAAGTTTTAGAAATACCTTCCAATTTATTTCACTTAGATTTTCCATTTTTACATATGCACAAGAGTGACATATGATAAATAATATGTCTTAAATAAGGCTAAGGAGAGCTTTCTGAATAAGTATAAACCAAAATTCTAAATAGGAAAGCATTGTTTATAATTTAATTGGCAGATTTTTCTTTCTTAGGAGTACCTAAAATAACAGGGTATCTTGCAATGATGGCACTACTTTCAGTGAAATGCAAAATTATAGAAAGAATGAAGAGAGAAGGAATCAATCTCCAGCTCTGACCTTCAAAACAGAATTATGCAGCAAGACATTTGCTTTACAAAACAGGTATTTGTCTAAGAGATCTTCTAAATTATTTTCTTTGGATCCTAGGTGCAGACACATCCCCTTCAGCATTTCAGCAGCACAGCCCAGAGGACTCAGCCTGTGTCCGCCCAGTGCAGGAGTTAACCTTCTGGCCCTAGGGACAAGCTACCAGCCTGGCTGCCCTGGCTGGGGCTCCACCTGTTTCTGGCTCTGGGTAAGGAGGTGGATGGAAGCGTGAGGAAGGAGATCGAGGCCAGCAGATGTGCACCTGAAGTTAGACACCAGTGACTCAGGGACACCTACGGAGAGAAGCTTCTCTTCTCCTACTTTGGAGCCCCTATGGGCAGCTGCCTCGGAGAAAGCCCAGTCACAGGTACAGCCAGAGGAAGAGGAAGAGGACCCCAGAGTCAGTCTTCCTGAGCTTGAGTAGAGCCCAAGGGGTGGAGGGGCCCCTGATGTTGTGAGAGTGAGCTGTGAAGTGGCCAGAGGGCATCTCTAGTACACACAGCAAGCTCATGGCGAGGACCCCAAGTCTTCCTCCCACTCCTGCCCCTGCTTCCACAACTGTCTCCAGACACTTATCGAGGACAGTAGTGGAATACTGAGACCTGTGAGTAAGGATTTTGGGTTAGGATTAGGTTTTTTTTTTTTTTCTGTAGAGACAGAGTCTCTCTCACTTTATCACCCTCAGTAAAGTGCTGTGGCATCACACCTCACAGGAACCTCCAACTTCTGGGCTTAGGTGATCCTCTTGCTGCAGCCTCCCAAGTAGCTGGGACTACATGTGTCCACCACAGCGCCCAGCAATATTTTTGTTGCAGTTTGGCTGGGGCTGGGTTTGAACCTGCCACCCTCGGTATATGGGGCCGGCGCCCTGCCCACTGAGCCACAGGCGCCACCCTAGGACTAGGTTTTAAAGGTGATCTCCAACCACACACATTGCCACAGAATAGAACTTGGCAAATCTAGGAAAAATACAACTTTTCCCTACATCCCAAATACAGATAAACTGCACTTTGGGACCCTGCTACTTTTGTAAAAATGAAAGTGTAGAAACAGTTTAAATTTCCTGTTTTTATTTTTAAATTAAAATTTTTAGGCTAGGCTGGGTAGCTCGTACCTGTAATCCCAGCATTCTGGGAGGCTAAGGTGGGAGGATCTTTTGAGCTCAGGATTTTGAGACCAGCCTGAGCAAGAGTAAGACCCTGTCTCTACTAAAAATAGAAAAAACAGCCTTGCATTTAATTTTTATACACAGATTTTTACAATAAATTTATAAGAACTTTTTTTTGGAGATTTGAAACAATTTGAAAAAACTTGCAGGCAAACTTTGTAGCCTTGAAATATTAAAAAAATTAAAAACTTAGGTATGTCATGAAAGTAGATACTAGTCTTTTATCATTTACTGCCACAAAATACATACAAATCTACTAGAAAATGTTAAAATCTATCACAATTTATCTCTATAAACACAGCCCATGCATGATACCTTTGCAGCAAGAACAGTGTAAACAAAGGTGAGGACGCAGTGTTAAATCCTAGCTGCACAGAATTAACTGCAGCTCACACTGTGCTGCTGGGGTGATTTCATAGCCACCTCCTGTTGCTGCCTGTGATGCTAGTCATGGTCACGTGAGCAGTTCTCTCTAGCAAACTGCGTGTCACAGTAACAAACAGTCTCTGGGTTTCTCCCGTTTTCATGGTATTTAGTGCAACACCACAAACCTTGAATAACACCAGGGGACCCAAACAAAATGCCACTGGCAGTGCTGTAAGTGCTCCCAAGAAGCGAAGTCATGACACGACAAGAAAAACTTGGATTTCTGGATGTTCACTAGACTGATCTGCAGCCCTGCTTGCTCACCATTTCAAGACAAACGAACTCAGTGCAAGGACTATTGTTAAAAAAAAAAAAAAAAGGCGGTGTCTGTGGCTCGAAGGAGTAGGGCACTGGCCCACATGCCAGAGGTGGCGGGTTCAAACCCAGCCCCGGCCAAAAACTGAAAAAAAAAAGAAAAAAGAAAAAATTGGCTTGGCGCTTGTAGCTCAGCAGCAAGGGTGCCAGCCACATACACTGGAGCTGGCAGGTTCAAATCTAGTTTGGGTCTGCCAAACAAGAATGACCACTACAACCAAAAAATAAGGTGGGTATTGTGGTGGGCGCCTGTAGTCCCAGCTACTTGGGAAGCTGAGGCAGGAGAATTGCTTATGCCCAAGAGTTGGAGGTTGCTGTGAGCTGTGATGCCACAGAACTCTACCAAGGGCAACAAAGTGAGATTCCGTCTAAAAAAAAAAGGAAATTCATGACTCCCCTGCTTCAGCTAACCAGCAGGAAATTATGAAAGAGATTGTGGATACGGAGAAAAGGGGAAGGCACGAAGGACTTCAAGATCTGGATCTTGAAGAAATTCAAGAGCTGGCAGACACTACCCCAGAGGGACTGATGAGGGCCCTGATCAGGGCAGCCCTTCCCAGCACAGGCCGGGTGGTGAGGATGACCCTAGGAGAAGCTGCCCAGAGACAGACCAGGTTAGATCATCTACCTGCTTCCACTTACCTAGGACTCCTCTGACTTCTGTCACAAGGTGGACCCCCCTGTGACACAGGCCCTGGGACTGAAGGTAACTGTGGAAGGATTGACACCAAAGGAATTTAGAAGAGTAAAAGAGCAAAAGGCCGGGCACGGTGGCTCACAGCTGTAACCCCAGCACTCTGGGAGGCTGAGTGCAGGAGTTTGAGTCTGAGCAAGAGCAAGACCCTGCCTCTACTAAAAACAGAAGAAAACTAGTCAGGTGTTGTGGCAGTTGCTCATAGTCCCAGCTACTCAGGAGGCAGAGGCAGAGCCCAGGAGTTTGAGGTTGCTGTGAGCGAGGCTGCAGCCACAGCTCTCTAGCCAGGGTGACAGATGGAGCCTCTGTCTCAACAAATAAACAAAAAAGCACACCCAAAATAAAGCAAACCATCAGACAGAAGTCACAATGTATGTCTATAAACTTACCCCCGATGTCCTCGCCTTCTGCCTTTCTTCTACCTCCTCATCTTCTGCCTCTGTCACTCTGGAGACAGCAAGACCATCCCTCCTGTTCCTCTTCTTTATCCTCCTCAGCCTGCTCAACCTGAAGACAAGGATGAAGACCTTTATGATGATTCACTCCACTTAATGAATAATAAATATTTTCTCTTCCTTATGATTTTCTTAATAACATTTTATTTTCTCTACCTTACTTTATTATGGTAATACAGTATATGATACACATAACATGCAAACTGTGATCAACTGTTAATGTCATTGGGAAGGCCTCCAGTCATTAGCAGGCTGCTATTGGTAGTTAAGTTCTGGAGGAATCAAAAGTCATACGCAGTCCTTCAGCCCTGCCCTTGGAGGAGAAGCTCACTGCTTAGGCCCAGGCGGTGTTTGTGGTTGTTTTCTTTGTAGTTGGCGGTCTGTGGCCTGGCTTCAACTGGAAACAGCATCTCTATGATGAGCGGCGGCCGAGTGCCCTTACAGTTCCTGCCAGATGAGGCCCGGAACCTACCCCCACCCAAATTGACCGACCCGCAGCTCCTCTACATTGGCTTCATGGGCTGCTCGGCCTGATGGATAACGCACTCCGGCAGAGACCCGTGATGTCAGCAGGTTTGCATCGCCAGCTGTTATATGTTACATCCTTTGTTTTTCTTGGATATTATCTTTTAAAATGTCAAGAGTATATGTATGCTGTGAGGGGTCATGATAGGTTAGCATACATAAAATCACATCCGGAGGATTTTCCTGAAAAAGATAGAAAAATTTATGGTGAAATTTTTGAAGAATTCTGTGTAGTATGTTGAAGTCTTCAAAATGCTTGCTCCAGTTTCACTGATAACATTATTTCTGAATTTTTATGGAACATGTTTCCATGACAGCCGAAGTTTATGTTGATCTGTGTTAATACCTTATAATTAAAATAATTATCATAAGTAAAACAAAACAAAAATCATACGCAGATTTTTGACAGTGCAGGGAGGGAGTGGTGTCCATGCCCCTAATCTCTGTTGTTCAGGGGTTTAGCATATTACATTTTAAAGCAAAATCTCATGTAGCAAATGTCACAAATGGATGACTGAAGGGCCTTGCTCTTCTCAAGTCAACATAACCAGTCTGCAACAGGCTGTGGATGACTTGGCCAAAGGACAGAGTGCACAAGTATGATGGTTTGCAAGGAAGTGGTGACAGGAAGCCTCTCTAATGCTGGCCCTCAAAGCAGAAATGCGACAGTAGTCTTTTCAACATTATTCTCAGATGTAATCATTTACCATCACTCATTTCTTCACAAATTCATCAGTGAGGGGTTTTCTGTTCTGATAGACACCTGTGCTGGAAGCTCTAGCAGAATCCCCCATTGTAACATTCTAACCCTCAGAGATAATTTACCTCTCCATGGACACATAAATAAAGATTTAGTAACTATACTACAAATGAGCCCATGTGCCCAGAAGACAGCCTGCCAGTCTGGTCAGGCAGAATGGTATCTGGTACTTAAGAGCTGAAGAGCCTGGTAACAGGCCCTTGAATCACATTGGCCACACTGGTTTGTCCTGCCTCCTGTCAAAGGGGCTCCCTCACAGCCAACATTAAAACACTTCCAACCTTGAATATGAGCACGGTGATTTCCTAAAACTCAGAGTCTTACAGATAACTTCAGAGATAAAAAACAAAACACATAGTATCAGGGTTCAGGAGTCTCAGCACCTTTGGAAGCCTAGCTACTCCCTGGCAGACTGTGCCCAGTGAGGGGGCTTCCAGTCCAAAGGAAAGAAAGTTCAACCAGTTTCTGGAAACAGAGAAGTGTTTCAGGTGTTGGGGCAAATCAGCCACATGGGAATGTTCAATTGGAAGAGGACACTCTTCAATATTCTGGGGAGGATGATTCTCTCAGTAGGTGGGAACCATGGGTGGAAGGCACTGTGCCCTAAGGGAGGGTCCTACTGGGCAGAGGAGCTGCCCTGGAGGCCCAGCACGGTGCCCTCAATCATTGTCCCTCTAGGGCAGTGATTTTAAAACAGGGTGCATACTGGTGTGGCGTGAAAATTTTTAAAGATCATGAATTAAATTATTTTCAAAAGAAGTTCAAAGCACAGTAAGTACATTCTATTCTTTACTCTTTTCAAAATTAGCATAATTTAAGTGTGCCACAGATGTTAACTATAGGTTCAGGTGTGCCATGGGATAAAATAGGATGGAAAACACTGCTCTAATTGTTCCAAAATAGATACATCTAAACAAGAGCAGGAGGAAAATTCAGGGTCAAATTTTGACAGGTAAGAGTGGTAAAGGGGAACTTGCCCTGTGGGTTATTGAACTATCTTATAGAACTACAAAAGTTAAAACAATATGGTACTACATGGACAGTTCAGTGGACCAGGAAAAAAGCCAAATATTTGCAAATAGAAGATCCATTAAAAAAATATTACAAAGATAGCATTTCAGATAACCTTTCAGTTGTAATATAATGACAAGTTGGGGCAACCATGAGTAAGAAAAAAACAACACATCAATATAAATGTGGCTTTGCAGCTATCCACAGGCATGTCACAAAGTGTGCAAGTCAGGTGGGCAGGCCAACATTCGTGGGTCCCAAAATCTTTGCTCTCTCTGGCTGCCTGCTTCTTCCACTCTTGCACACAGGATGATTTTCCCAGGAGCTTTATTCTCTTTTCATTGCCACAGCCTCCTAGAAGACTCTGGTCCACAGATAAGTCTGTGTGTATCAGTCCTCAAGTCTGGCTATGGAGAAACTGGAACTCCTGTGCACATGAGTGGGAAGGTAAAGGGTCCACGATAAAAACTGTGGTGGTCCTTCAAAAAATTAAATACAGCATTATCATGTGACTAGCAATTCCTCTTCTGAGTATGTATCCCCACCCCAAAGGAAAGTAGGAGCTTGGAGAGGTATTTGTATACTCACGTTCATAGCAGCACTATTTGTAGCGGCCAAAACACAGAAGCCACCTGAGTGTCCACTGATGGATGCATGAATAAACAAAGGGTGGGATATACAAAAGACAGATTATTATTCATCATAAAAATGAAGAAAATCCTGACACGGGCTGTGACATAAATGACCCTCGAGGACATTATGATCTGTGAAATAAGCTAGTCACAGAAGGTCACATGTGTGTGGCTACACTTACATGAGGCACCTGCAACAGTCAAATTAATAGGAGGGGAAAGTAGAATGATGGCTGCAGGGTGGGGGAGGGGAGCGAGTTTAAGCATCTAACCACAGAACTTCAGTCCTGCAGGATGGACGGCGTGATGACTGCACCACAGTGTGAGTGTACTTAATGCCACCAAATGTACACTGAAAAATGTTTAGGGTGGTACACTTTATTGTTATGTGTATTTTCCACAACTGAAACAAATCAAAAAAGCAGGGGAGCGGTAAACACAAAGTTCTTGTCGATGGTTTCTTTCTTCCTTTCAGCCGATGGAGTGGGGAAGGTGAGGGACACAGACAGGGGCTGGCAGCTCCAGTTGGGTGGAGGATCCCGAGGGTTCATTACTGAAACACTTAGCAGTACACAGCTGCACAGGTAAACAAATCAATGTAAATAAAGGGAAGGCAAGCATGCATGGACCAAATAATGATAGTGTGCTCTTAACTAAGAATTACAATCTATTAATTACATGCACTTGAGATCCAACAAGTAAAAATCATTTAAGAAATGCACCATAAACAGACCATAAATCCTCCATGACATATTAACCATTGTTAACATTTTTGCAGTCTTTTTACGTGCACACGCGTGTGTGTACTAAAACTGGAACACAGAACTTTTTTTTTTTTGCAATTTTGTTTTTTGTTTAACAATAAATTGATAACATTTTTGTGTCATTAAACGTACTTTAATAGCATTTAAAATACAGTCATGCAATTCTATTATATGGATATACTATAGTTTATTTAAACAAATGACTACTATTAGAATTAAAATTGTTCCTTTAATTCCCTGTTACTAACACGCTGGATGAGGGTCTGTACAGCTTACTCTTTGCACATAGGCCCTGACGTTTTTCTTTGGAGAAATTCATGGACGTGGAATATTGAGACAAAGGTATTCTAAAAAAGGATAAGGCTTTCAATATCGAAACAATCAAACGACCCTCAGGAATGGTTTGCCAATGCTCATCCCCACTAACAAAATATATAAACAACATGTGAGTTCATTTTCTCATATTCTCATCAATAGTGAGCTTGGAGTTTTAAAATCCTTCCTAAAACATCTTTTTTTCCCTGATGTTTTTAATTTGCATTTATCTGATTACAACTGAGATTGAATTATTAAGATGTTTTCACAGTTTAAAAAATTAACTAGTTTTTAATTGAAAAAGTGATTCATGTACATGGTGAAAATATCAAACAGCATAAAAACTACACTATGAAACATAAGCCTCAAGCTCACCCTGGAGCCACCATCGTATGTTTCTTGTTTCTCCTTCCAGAAATATTATTTACATAAACAAGCACATATGCAAGAAGAAATGCATTTATATACATTTATCCAGAGCTTTGTTTTTTACAGTTTTCGGCCAGGGCTGGGTTTGAACCTGCCACCCTCGGTATATGGGGCCTGTGCCATACTCACTGAGCCACAGGCGCCACCCAATTACTATTTTTTTTAATTGTTGGGGATTCATTGAGGGTACAAGAAACCAGGTTACACTGATTGCATTGGTTAGGTAAAGTCCCTTTTACAATCGTGTCTTGCCCCCAAAAGGTGTGACACACACCAAGGCCCCACCCCCCTCCCTCCTTCCCTCTCTCTGCTCTTCTTTTCCCCACCCCTCCCTCCTTCTTTGTCTCTCTGCTTTCCCCTTCCCCCACCCCCACTGTGTCCTTAATTGTCCTCATATCAAAATTGACTACATTTTTTCATGCTTCTCCATTCTTGTGATGCTTTACTAAGAATAATGTCTTCCACTTCTATCCAGGTTAATACAAAGGCTGTAAAGTCTCCATTTCTTTTAATGGCTGAATAGTATTCCATGGTGTACATATACCACAGCTTGTTAATCCATTCCTGGGTTGGTGGGCATTTAGGCTGTTTCCACATTTTGGCGATTATAAATTGAGCTGCAATAAACAGTGTAGTGCAAGTGTCCTTATGATAAAAGGATTTTTTTCATTCTGGGTAGATGCCCAGTAATGAGCTTGCAGGATAAATGGGAGGTCTAGCTTGAGTGCTTTGAGGTTTCTCCATACTTCCTTCCAAAAAGATTGTATTAGTTTGTTAGTCCCACCAGCAGTGTAAAAGCATTCCCTTCTCTCCACATCCATGCCAGCATCTGCAGTTTTGAGATTTTGTGATGTGGGCCGTTCTCGCTGGGGTTAGATGGTATCTCAGGGTGGTTTTGATTTGCATTTCTCTAATAGATAGGGATGATGAACATTTTTTCATATGTTTGTTAGCCATTCGTCTCTCTTCTTTAGAGAAGGTTCTATTCATGTCTCTTTGCCCATTGACATATGGGATTGTTGGTTTTCTTCATGTAGATTAATTTGAGTTCTCTATAGATCCTAGTTATCAAGCTTTTGTCTGATTCAAAATATGCAAATATCCTTTCCCATTGTGTAGGTTGTCTATTTGCTTTGGTTGTTGTCTCCTTCGCTGTACAGAAGCTTTTCAGTTTAATTAAGTCCCATTTATTTATTTTTGTTATTGTTGCAATTGCCACAGCAGTCTTCTTCATGAAGTCTTTCCCTAGGCCAATATCTTCCAGTGATTTTCTTTGCTTTCTTTCCCAGTGCTTTCTTTGAGGATTTTTATTGTTTCATGCCTTAAATTTAAGTCGATTATTTATCTTGAATCAATTTTTATGAGTGGAGAAAGGTGTGGGTCCAGTTTCAGTCTTTTACATGTGGATATCCAGTTCTCCCAGCACCATTTGTTGAATAGGGAGTCTTTCCCCCAAGGTATGATCTTGTTAGGTTTATGGAAGATTAGGTGGTTGTAAGATTAGTTTCATTTCCTAGTTTTCTATTTGATTCCAAATGTCTATGTCTCTATTTTTGTGCCAGTACCATGCTGTCTTGACCACTATGGCTTTGTAGTACAGCCTAAAATCTGGTATG
>CAUYPK010063740.1:0-53554 GCA_963574355.1 Loris lydekkerianus | reverse complement strand
CCATTCTAAGATGCACCGTAGGTGTGGCCCCACCCATTACCCTCCCTCCTCCCCAACCTCCCCCCTCCCTTCCCCTTCCTTGGTCCTTTCCTCATAGTCTTGTGCAAAAACCTCCTCTTAATATATTTGTAAGGTATCCCTCTATGACTGTCAAGCTTCCTGATACATATAGACTTATCTCTCTTTAGAAGATATTGTGTTTATTTTGTATATGCAAATTTGCCAAATTCATTTATTAGTTCTAATAGCTTTTATCTGTGTAGAACCTTAGAGTTTTCTATATATAAGATCATGCTGTCTGTGAACAGAGATAATTTTACTTCTTCTTTTCTAATTTGAAAGCTTTTTGTCTTTTTCTTACCTAATTGATCTAATTAGACATCTAGGACTGTTAAGAAGAAGAAGCAGATGTCTTGTCTTATTCCAGATATTAGAAGAAAAGCTTTCAGTCATTCACCATTAAGTATAATGTTAGCTGTATTTTTTTAATATGTAACACCTTTGTTATGTT
The DNA here is from genome assembly GCA_963574355.1 of Loris lydekkerianus. Classification (NCBI taxonomy): domain Eukaryota; kingdom Metazoa; phylum Chordata; class Mammalia; order Primates; family Lorisidae; genus Loris; species Loris lydekkerianus. Next base: position 53,043 of record CAUYPK010063740.1, on the reverse strand, counting down.
GAGGCAGTTTCCTTCTGTTCCTAGTTTGTAGACCTTTTCTACAGCTATCGCCAGACTCTCCTTTTATTATTATCCTGGGGATTCCTTTGCTTGACTCTTGTGTTAGCTCCTTTGGTTCTTGACTCCTATGCCTTCCTCTCTTTTAATTTACTGTACTGTTTGGTGTAATGCCTTCTGCAATAGCTTCCGAAGAAGGAGTTCATGAAATGTAAATTTTGGGAGGGTAACTAGCATGTCTGAAAATGTTATTTTTACCTATTAGCATACTTGACTGACCATTTGGCGGGTCATGGAATTTTATGTTCGTAACTAGAATTTTGGAAATGTTACTTTGTTCATTTTTCAGTGGAGTGATTGAAAAGTCAACTACTATTCAGATTCCTCATTCCTCTTCTGAGATTAAAATATATGCAGGGTGGCCATAAAGTGCAATTTAAAATTGAACACAAACTTTATGCCACCCTGTATATGTGTGGGCATACATATATACACATACATGCACGCACACACATATATACAGGGTGGCCATAAAGTTTGTGTGTATATATATGTGTGTGTATGCACATACCCAGTCTATATGTGTGTGCATGTGGGTGTATATGTGTGTGTGTACACACGCACACACAACTTTATGGCCATCCTGTATATATGTGCATATAAACTTTATATATCTGTGTGTGTGCATGTGTATATATGTGTGTGTGTGTATATATACATATATAGTTACACATATATATAGTTACACACACATATATATGCACACACATATACATAAAGTTCATGTATATATATGTGTGTGTGTGTGCGTGTGTGTATAAGTATATATAAGATCTGTATACATATATACACACGCACACACACATATATACTGGGTGGGCACAAAGTTTGTGTGTATGTGTGTGTGTGTGTATGTATATATATATATATAATCTGAAAGCTACAAAGCTACAGCTGTGTATATTTTTACTTTTCCTCCCTCTCCACATAATCTCTGTTTCTTTTCATTTCTGCTGTTAAGTTTATCTGTTTTGTTTTATGTCTTTTATGTTAGATGCTTTACTCAAATGACTAGTAATCCATGACTGGTCCTTGATATTTAAGAGTGGGGAACTGTTCACCTGACTGGAAACCCTGCCTACCCTTTGTTGCTACTTAGCAGTGAAAAATAATTTTATAGTTGGGGGGGTCACCACAACATGAGAAACTGTATTAAAGGGTCGCGACATTAGGAAGGTTGGGAACCACTGACCTAGAATCTTCTTCTAGGGCTGTGGGAAGGGGAAGTTCATTGGCTGTGTGGGATTCAGAGAGCATCTGGAAATGGAACTGCCTCTTACAGACTTCACATTAATTCTCCTGTTTTCAAGCCTCCCCACACCTCTACTCTCATAGCTCCCGAGTATTTTCTTCTCTGGAGTTTTTCCAGATTGTGCCATCTGAATTGCTAGCTTCTGGGTCTCCAGAAGAAGGACTCCAAGTGTCGTTTTCAGCTCTGCTTGGATCTCTAATTCAATACTCAAAATTATCTGCTTTTTCACTTTCATGAATTATTTTGCCGAGATTTCTTAGCCCATGCTTCTTGATCTTTCCTTTAAAATTATTTTAGTCTTTACTGTGATTTTAGGTGTATATCAAGAAATAATAGAAGTAGGAACAAGTGCTTATCTGCTGTAATTTCAGATTCTCATTCTTAATTCTCTTTGCCTTGGTTCATTCTCAAGGATAGATTTACATATGCTGAGTGGTGCTTTTGTTTTCTCTTTGTTATTGTTCACTCATATTTTCAATAACTACTACATGACAGACATTCTAACAAGCTGAAAGAGATGTTAGGTAGATTGCAAGAAGCAGTTTCCTCTTGAGAAACTTATCTCTGCCATTGCTCTAAGAAGGTTGTTAAGAAAAACACTCAACACATATGCTTCCACAGAAATTATTTTTGCTTTTAATTTCTCAGAAAATCTTTGCTTCTCTTAAAGAGTAAATATCCCACCCCATGTACACCATGTAATTTATTATACCTCACTTTGCACCTTGGCTTTTAGAAAGTTCACAATCAAATGTGAGATTTTTAACTACCTATTTACAAATTATAGGTGTTTTCTTTCATTTCTTGTTCTTAAATTTCTGTTCTTATATCTTTATTTTTCTCTGTTTTCAGTTCACAAATTTTGCATAAGTTGTTTTCAAGGGGCCTCAGTCTATCGTTTGAATATGTCTCTTCCAAAATTCAGAGATTCAAACTTAATAGTCAGTGGGATGGTTGGTATTAAGAGGTGGGGTCTTTAAGAAGTGATTAGATAATGAGGGCTTCTCCCTAGTGAACAGGATTAAGGACTTTAAGAAAGAGGTTTCATGAAGGGTTTGACTTGCTTTCCCTTCTGCATTCCACCATATAAGGACACAGCAATCCTTCTTTCTAGTGGTTAAAGCAATTAGGTACCATCTTGGAAGCAAAGAGCAGCCACACCAAACAGCAGAACCTGCCAATGCCTTGATCTTGGGGCTTAAAAACTGGGAGAAAATAAATTTCTATTCTTATAAATTACCCAGTGACAAGGAATTTTTTATAGCAGCATGAAACAGCTAAGACATCTCATATTCTTTGTACAATGAGATGGCATATGCATTCTTATCTGCATACATGAAAAAGCCAATGGAGTTAATAATCATTAACTGAGCACCTTAAAATCCTTAAGTGAGGGATTATATATAAATGAAAATTAAAAGCTTTTCTTGTTCTCTACTATGGGTAGAATAAGGTTTAAATAATTAAATAGTACCTTATGTAAAATCCAAGCACATAGTAGTCCTTTAAAGTAGTTCCTAAGTGAATAAATGAATAAAAGAATTTCTTAGGAATGAGGTTTGCTACTTATTGGAATGCTTTGCTGCTGTAAAATCTAAGGATCCATTTCATTGGCATAAATCAATTATCATTTATTGAGTACCTTCTTAATGTCTCCTTAAATTAAAAAGACTTATATTTTTGTCTGAAAAGAGAATGAACTTGATGATCTCTCAATGGCCCTACTACCTATAAGATTTCTGTGATTTTATAGCACTACTGGTTGTTTTGTTTTATATTTTAGAGCAAGTCCCTAAGCACATAACAAGTCAGTAAAGTAATTTAGACCTTCACCCAAATCAATGCCTTGAGTTTCTGAAGAATGGATTTTTGCTGTCCTCTCATGTTTCAGAATCATAAAAAACAAACACAAAATCATTTCTTGATTGAGTGATGGGCATTCTTAAAAGGTCCAGCAATGTTCCAAGTATTAGAATACATAGTCATTCTCCAAGAATCATACACATCAGTCCTCACTGGGATCTCCAGTGTAGATGCCCCACACTCCTTAAAAATGGCAAAAAAAAAAAAAAAAGAAAAAGAAAAAGAAAAAGAAAAGAAAAGAAAAAATGATGGCAGAGTAGTAGGTGATCAAGAGAGTTTTCACACTTAGAAAATCTATCAGAGGTTTGGTTTTGAGGAATACTGTTTGAATAGACCTTTGATGGATTCTGATGTTGATTGTTTTTGTTATTGTTATAACACTTATTTGCCATTCTGCCAGGTCCTGTCAATATTACCTAGTTCATGGCACCTCCAAAATATTTACACAATACAATGATTTATAATTTAGCTGGGTGGCTTACTTTTCCCCATGAGGAAAACCTGGAAGAAACAAGATTGACCGAGTAAATGTTAATATTCAGAATTTGATTTAGACTGCAGAGTTCAGATTGGCTTTTCCATTATCCTGAAGGATTACAGAGATGCACAGAAACATCGTTGGTTCATCATTACTAACATACACGTGCCAGGACATACAGGCAGGTAGGAAGATTGAAAAGCAACCACCTTAGCTCTGAATTCCAGGGAATCGAGAGGCTTAAATCACAGAGACTTGACATCAGGCAAATGGAGTTTCTGAGGCTGAACAATAATTTGGAATCAGAGGTATTTGAGAATGCCAGTTATTAAGAAAAATTCTTTTCTTAGGATCACTGTGGCAAGGCAACTTCTACAAATGTAGTTATCCCACTGCTTCCCTTCCAAAATTTGTCTGTAGTTTTTTTCACTATTGTTCAAAGTAAGCATTTTGACCAACCTCTTATACCTGGTGCTGTGAGAGGATGGGGACAATCTTCAATGAAGTTTCTTGGAGAAAAAGAATATCTTGACTGTTAGAAGGCAGGGCAGATTCAGCTTTGAACAGGATTAACATCATGTTTCTTTTTTTTTTTTTTTAATTTAATTTTTTTTTTTTTTTTATGGTTGGGGATTCATTGAGGGTACAAAGAACCAGGTTACATTAATTGCATTTGTTAGGTAAAGTCTCTCTTATAATTGTGTCCCACCCACAAAAGGTGTGTTACACACTGTCACTCACCCTTTACCCCCCTCCCTCCTTTCCTTTCTCTGCTCTTCCCTTCCCCTCCCTCCCTCCTTCCCTCTCTCTGCTCTCCCCTTCCACCAACTCCAATGGTGTACTAGGTCATAAATTGTCCTCATGGTGGAAGTGGAACACATTATTCTTAGTAAAGCATCCCAAGAAGGGAGAAGCAAGAATCCTATGGGTTTCTTTTCTTTCTTTTTTTTTTTTTTGCTTGTTTTTTTCAAAGATTAGGGGCCACTCTACTTCTCTTCGTAGAGGGAAAATGTCATTTTACTTTTAATTTTATTTACTCTTAGATGAAGAAAGAAGAGCTATTGATTGATTATGTATTAAATGTTGAAATTTAGGAATGCAGTTAATGAAGGGAAGGACTCTCCTTGATGGTAATGTGACAGGAGAACCACACACACATATGCACACACGGACACACATACACACCTTAGTTGGATATTGTTTATCAAGCAAAACTTTGTGAGACTGGAGGAGGCAGCAACTACCTTAATTGTTCACTTGTTTGCAGATGCTATTTGGCACTTCTAGTTATTTAATGTTTTCTAGTCTGATCACTAGTTTGTAAACCTCTTCAAATCACAGACCAGCCATTTGCTTCTTTCTTTATCCAATGAAAGTAACACACAGCTTTACCCTCTAATGGGAAACATCCTGATATAAGAACAAAAATCTTTGGCTTAAGGTAAAGGCGATCTGGAGTAAGTTACTTCACCATTTATGAAACCGGCGAGTTAGAACAAAAAAAGAAGCCTGGGTGGAGAAACAAACATGTGACAGGCAAAGAATCCCTGGGTTCCTGTCGCGTCATTCTTGAGTCTGCATCAAAACTGTTTATGGTTATTTATTTTTTATTTATACAACTTGTGGGGTTTTTTAAATTACAGATTAATATGCAGGTACATATGATTAGGTTATACAGTTTGCTTTTGTAAGGTTAAAAATCTGAGTTGTAGTTATATCCCAGGAAGTCTGCAATATACCCTTGGAAAACTTGTTAACTTGTTTTCTTAACCAGATTGCAAGATCTCCTACCTAGTTCCCATAACTTTTCTTTTCTTACCTTTTGTTTTTCTAGGTTACATTAATTCTTTTTGTTATTCAGCAAAATATCTTCTCATCAGCTGGGTGTATTGTTAGTTTGACTATATGTTTACATATTCACTTAACAAACACGGCTCAAGTGCCTACTCTATGGTATGTATAGTCCTGACTTTATGTATATAAATTAAACATTAAGGGTAAATACCAAGAAAGATGTGGTAAAGAGTTAAAAGCTAAGAAAATAGATACTTAGATTTACATATATTTGAGGGTCCTGGTGGGAAGTATTTTAGCTTAGTTCTCTCTCTCTCCAAGATGAGAATTTCTTGGAGAATACACAGGAGAGAATTAATCACATCAAGGAATAAATATTGAAAAACTACAAATTTAGAAGGAAAAGTTTTAGAACTGAGATTATTTGATCTGTAAAGGGGAAGATTAATTCATAATGTCATGGAGTCATAAGAGCCCCAACAATTTTCTTCTTTTATATAATTTCTCTCTTAATCAAAGTAATGCCTATAGTTAGTTTTGTGAAACAAATGGTAATCACTGAAAAACAATAGTCCTCTGCCCACTCTCCTCTTGTTTTGACATTTGATTTCCAAAAGTACACAAATTGTTTATTTTTCCTATTTTTTTTAATTTGGTAGCATACTGTGTTCAAGTCTGGATTAGAAACTATTATACTTATTTAATTTTTCACTTGGGTTGAGAGCAACACTGTATTCTCAACCCAACAGAAAACTCTCAGGGTGCAGAGATTTAAGGGTACTCTGTCCTCCATGGTACCCGTATACTACAATGCCAGGTGAAGAGAAGGCAGCCACTGTTTGTTGCTTGATCAAATCTAGCAACCTTTTCTGAGATTCCTCAGAATCCATGGGTGACAATGAGCATCAGTGGCCTCACTAAGCAGTGTCAGAGTTGGGGAAGGCAGGATGGTGAGTGGAAAGACTTGGAATTGAAAGAAGATGTTGGTTTGAGTTCTGTGTGACTTTGGCCAAACCACCTTTTGCTTTTCTGGACTTCAATTCTTAGCTGTAAAACAGGATTATCAATGTTTTCTCATAAAAGATCTACTGTAAAGGAAATCATATGACATTTACATATAGTAAATCTATAAAAATGCTCCATAAATTGTTTGTCACTCTCACACTGCCCAACAGAACATCCTATGAAAATGAAAATGTTGTATGTCTGTGCTATCAGATGTTGTAGCCATTAGTCACTAATTAATTACATGTACATATTGAACACTTCAAATGTGGCTGGTGTGACTGAGGAACTGGAATTTTAATTGTAACTAATTTCAATTCCAATTGAAAGTGAAATTTACAACTTGATAGTGTAAATCTAGTCTAACTCCTGATTCTACCAATTAGATAACTGAGGCCTAGAGAGGTGATACATATTGTTCTGTCATGGTCACATGGCTGGTTTCTAGAAGTAATAAGAACAGAATTCATGCAAATAATACTTTTTAAATGGACTGAATTTATAGTTATTGTTCAATGATCTTCACAATCTTACCCTTTATATTAAATTATGTTTTACTATTATCAAGCGAGAGTCCTTTGTGACTGTTCGGTTGGGGATAGCAAATTCCTTTACAATGAGATTGAGTGAGATTTAGTGACTAGATACAGAATAAGTGTGGAGAAGATAACATTTTAAGGACACAAAAGAGAATATATTTGTCTTGTATTTTTGGAAGCTAAGTGAAAGTTATATGAGGACACTTAATTAAATTTATATGTTTGACCTCGAGAAAAATTAAGACTAGTTGACCCCTACATTTTTACCATTGAGCTCTTGTTTAATGGCACATTTGTAGACTTAATTTCTTTTTCAGAATAACATGTATCATTTTATTATAAAAGCGAGTATTCCCATTGTAGATAATTTTGAAAGTAATTTTTACTATAGAGAAAGACAAAATCACAGATATTCCTTCACATGCAGATAAACATTTTTAATACTTGGTAGATTTTCTTTTTTTTTTTTTCATTTTTACATTTTCACATATAAGGTAGTTCATTCAAATAAAGGTGAGATTACTCCGTTTGATAATTTTCTTTTCTTTTCACTTATCAGGAACTTATGATCATTTTCTCAGAATCAGGTCTAGTTTTAAATTCTAATTCTGACTTAATTAGCTGTCAGACATGAAGCAGGTCACTGGGCTTTGTGTCTTAGAAACTTCCCAGCAGCATAATGCTTACTTCATAGAATTGTTACAAGAATTAAATGAAAACACACAACTGAAGTTTCTGACATCATTAGTTTTCTTTTCTATGTAATGTTTGTATTTTAGTGGAAGTGATTTTTCTACCGTATTCAGGATCTCTCAGTTACTCTGAAGGGTAAGCCAGGATCATGTCAATTAGATGGCTTTACAAAGACTAAAATCAACATGTGAACAAGATGAGGGCCTTCAGGGACAAGTATATAAGCTTCAGATAAAGAAAAAGGAGAAACTAGAAAGGAATATGGTAAGCAGACTACCGCTAAGAAATAGATAGAAATCAGTATTTAGTCCTTTTTTCTAGTCCCCACTTCTCTACTACACCATTATGTAACTCTGAATCTTCAATTCATGGAAAAAACTGAGAGTCCCAACTCCATCACTCATTATCTGGGAGACCACCCTCTCCAGTAATGTTTCACCACCTGAAAAGGAACGGTCTTATGCTGGGCACAGTGGCACCCACCAATAGTCCCAGTTACTTGGGAGGCTGAGACAGGAGGATGACTTGGGTCCAGGACTTCTGGACTGTAGCTTGCTATGCTGATTGGGTGTCTGCACTAAGTTCAGCATTAATATGGCGACCTCCTGGGAATGGGGGAACCACTAGTTTGCCTCAGGAGGGGTGCAAGGTTGGAAATGGATCAGGTTAAAACTCCTATGCTGATCAGTAGGGGTTTGGGATTGCACTCTAGCTTAGGTAACACAGTGAGACCCCCAGCTCTTAAAAAAAAGACAGAAAGAGAGAGAGGAAGAAAAAGAAGAGAGTGTGTGTGTGTGTGTGTGTGTGTAAAGATAAGGTTGTAGGTGAGAGGATTTCAGAGGATATCATGAGGATATTTTGAATATTAAAACCTCACGTCCTGTGATTCTGATCCAGTTACCTTGCTAGCCCTTCTAGGCCTTCTTCTATCATGGGTGCCTCTCTCCATCTGCAATTCACGATTTTTTTTTTCCTGGAATGTGTCTACAGGCACTGGAAATGAGATGCAAGATGGAAAGGAAGTGGGATAAACTGCCTTATTTTGACCATCTTCAAAAAGTACACAAAATATGTCTGTACGCAAAAACACAACACACACGCACAAACACACATTCAGATATGTCAAATATACAAAAATGCTATGGCAGGTCTGCACAATAAATAAAAACAAAAGCAAATTCATGTTTCTTGAATGCTTGCTATCTTCTAGACATTGGTCTTCTCAAAAATCCTTTGAAGTAGATTTAACTATTATTGTCTCTACAGATAAGAAAATTTAGCCACTTTGCAAGGTGGCAGCTAATAATGGGTAGAACTCCATCTTGCACATAGGCAGGATGAATTCAGAGTCTACGCTCTTAATGTTCACAGCATAACAATTTCTCTGTGAATGTTTGGTACAAAATAAGATACTTAGAAATAGAATAGCTGAAATCTTGCAATGGACATGATGGTTGATAATTTTGAGCAATATGAAGCCTTTCACTAACTTATACTTTTGCCACCTATTACATGATTAATCATCTTTGTATAATCAGTGACTATGTTTAGGGTTTGGTGCAGAGCAAGTGCCCAAAATAAGATGGTTAAATGAAAGATTAATTGAACGAATAAATGACAAAAATAAAAAGATAACGACAACTTGCCTCTCTTAGCTCAATCAGAGGCAGAAGAATTGGAATATTATTCTGCATGTTCAGCATGTAAATTGCAAGCACTTCCTTTCTAATGAGTCTGTATGAAAATGCAAACAGGTGTTTGCTAGTGTTACATTTTGACAAAATCCATTTAGATAAACATGCCTAGACTTGCCATAGTTCATTGAACTTGGAATTCAGCTCAATGATAGTTAAAAAAAAAAAAAAAAAGAGAGAGAGAGAGTGAATTTTACTGAGAGCTCAATAGAAAGCAATTTGCACAGGGGGATCTAAATATCTGCAACTTTTCTTGCAAAGGCTGCTTTGGTGACTATAAATCAGATTAAAAATCAAACTTTAAATAAGGTATCGTAGAGATTGGGTCACTCAACTGTTCAAGAATCTACTAAATGGTCAAATTCATCTATCAAAAGAACATCTGATAAATCCCTGCCTTATTTCAAAATTTCATATCTAAATAGGTATAAAAAGTAATGAGGATATGACTCTTCCATTTGAAAGGAACATTTAGGTAATTATGACTTATAAGTATAGATTCAATTGTAACCAACCTGCCATTCTGGTGGAGGGGTGTTGATAATGGGGAAGGCTGTGCGTGTGTGGTGGCAGAGGTATATGGGAAGTCTTTATACCTTTCTCTCAGTTTTTCTGTGAATCTAAAACTTCTCTAAAAAACAAAGTCTTTTATAAAAAAAGAATATTGGTAATACAAGAGGGTAAGATTACTGTAAGAAGTTATCTGTTATGTTCAAAATGTATGATTGTAAAAATGTAGTTCTAAGACCTTGAACACGTTCTCTGCATTGAGGAAAACAAATCTTAATTAATTAAAAGATGTACTTGAATCCCTGAGGAAGAGCCCTGTTTCTAATATAACACTTACTGTCTACCTGTGGCTACAGTCTTTCTGCTGGCCTTCTCAATGAGATACTATGAACTCCTGGAGAGCAGACATCTCATCCAGTCCATCTTCTTTTGCCCACCCCCCTACCACCCTGCCAGTACCAAGGATGAAGTTTTTCACACAGAAAGAACTCCATGTTGGGATCTGGGGGTCCCAGTTCACCAGACCCAGTTGAGCTGGTTCAATTACTTGACTGAGCTAGAAAGTTCAACTGAGGCATGAGGTAACTGAAAAGAAAAATGAATGGAAACAGAAAACAAAACTGGAGCAGCACAGGCGGTGTGAATAGAGAGCAAAAGTAACCTGGCCAATTTCCAGCATAACAAAGAGAAATTTTATTTAAGAACAAAGGGAAAGTTTAGACTCTGAACTTTAGAAAACTTCCTAAGAGAATTGGAAGTGGGTCCCTCACATGATGGAGAAAAGGTAAGAGAGACAAAGATCCAAAGGTTGTGCAGAGGTATAAATACCCACTTTCTCTCCGTTTGAAATTGGTTGCTACTCTTTTTCTTTTCTTTTCTTTTCTTTTCTTTTCTTTTCTTTTCTTTTCGGTTCTTTTCTTTTCTTTTCTTTTCTTTTCTTTTTTCTTTTCTTTTTTTCTTTTGTTTTTTTTTTCAGTTTTTTTTTGGCCAGGGCTGAGTTTGAACCCACCACCTCCAGCATATGGGCCCAGCACCCTAGCCCTTTGAGCCACAGATACCTCCCTGGTTGCAACTCTTTCATTGGTCTCTCTGCACCTTCCGGCATTACCGACCTTTTCTGTTGGTCATTGATTATTGTCTCTCTCTATTGGTTATTGGTAACATAGGTTATGTCATATCCACATTCTTTTGGGCCCTCTAGGCTTCCTTGTACCACAACCCATGTTTTCCTCCGATCCTCCTTGAAGCCTCCCTTAGTGTCCCTTCTCAGTCCACAAAAATTGAATTAGTTTAAATGAACTTCAGAAAACTTAACATGCGAAATGTGACATTCAGTTGAATACTTTATGGATATGAATACTTGATAGTTATGAAAAGGGGGGATGCTGTGGCTTGAATTTCAGGTGCTAAAACTTAATTGCCAATGTGATGGTATTAAGATGTGGGAATCTCAGGTGAAGACTTTACATCTTTTGTATTAACCTGGATGGAAGTAGAACACATTCTTCTTAGTAAAGCATCACAAAAATGGAGAAGCAAGAATCCAATGTACTCAGTTCTAATATGAAGGTAGTAGATGACCTAATACTAGGGGTGGGGGTTAGAGAAATGAGGTAGCAGGGAGAGGGGAAGAGGGAGGGGGATGGAGTCATAATGTATGGCACACCTCTTAGGGCAAGGCAAGTATAAGAGGGACTTTATCTAAGAAATGTAATCAGTGTATCCTAATTCTTTGTGCCCTCAATGAATCCCAAACAATAATTAAAAAAAAAAAAAAAAAAAGGTGGAAATCTGAAGGAGGTGATTAGGTCATGAGTGCTCCTTCCCTTGTGAATGGGATTAAGCCCTTATAAGAAATGCTTCATGCAGCATTAGGTTCACCTGCCCTTCTGCCTCCCGTTATGTGAGAATATAGCATTTCTTTTCTCAGGAGGGTGCAGCAATGAGGTTCCATCTTGGAAACAGAGAGCAGCCCTCATCAGAAAACCAAACCTACCAGCACCATCATTTGGGACTTCCCAGTCTCCCAAATAATGAGAAATATATTTCTGTTTTTTATAAATTACTAAGTCTCAGGTATTTTGTTGTAGCAGTACAAATGGAGTAACCCAAGTGCCTATAGAACAAGCCCTCTAATTAGCTCAAAATAATGGGGGCAGAAAATGAAGGGTTAATAATGTAGTTGAACATGACTAGCCTGAGTCCACCAGCACATTTTTCTGTGGAAGCTGTCTGCTATGACTGCAATGAGTCATAAAGAAATAGTACTAGGGAGACATGTTACTGAGCAAGACTGGTTGACCTGACATTGATCATTACAGATACATGTTGACAAAATGATATATAGTTGATTTGGTTGATTCAGCAAAACAACTGTTCTCCCTTTTCCTGCCATCACCTATAGAGGTGGCCTCTTTAGAACCTGGGGTAACATAAAAAAGGCACAGATCAATCTGTTATAAATAAACTGTAGACAATTTCTTGACTTCTGTGTGCTTGGCCACTTCTTATGTTTATCATGATCTTGACCCATGGCACCTGTTATTTTGGCTTATGAGTAGATGACCTCAAGCCATTCAACACAGGAGTATGATACCAAAGAACTTTGTTCTTGGCATTGTATTTCTCTAGATACTGGATTTCTCTGGATACTGCCCACTTATATAAGATGATTTCATGTGGATCATGTACCATTTAAAGCCTTTGTTTCATATGAACTTTGAGGGATTTTAAGAACTAGAACCTGGTGAGAATGGGAATAAGGAAGCTATTCCAAGATGAGACAGTAAATTGTTTCAGGACAGCTAAACTAGCATTTTTCAGATTAAGGGATTCTCACTTGACCACATTTAAAAACAAACAAACAAAAAAAAAAAAACTGGATTTCCACTGTCCAATGCTGTATCCTTGAATATTGATAAAGGATAAATTAGTTCTTTGGGGGACTATTAGCAATGCTGCAGAAAGAATGTTCTATGAATTCCACTGGTAAATTCCCATCACTAAAAGTGATGCCTGCAATTTGAAAAATCTCCATTATCAGCATAAGACTCACAGCTGGGTTCCTGGGAAGGTTCCATCACACATTGCCTTCTGTATTGTTCCCTCCCGACAGGACATTTGGTCATCTGAAGAGAAGTTATCACTAGACTCTATAAAAAGAAAGAAGTTTCAGAAAGAGTTTGGGTCAGGGATGAGTAAGTGAGGAAGAGGACTGACACATAATTAAGAGAGGAATAGAAGAGGTGACAACTTGGGTTAAAGGGAAAGGATGTGATCTCAAAATCTGGACTCAGTTTGGTCTGGGTTGAAGTGTCTTGGGGCTCTAGACAGATGGAATGGAGTGAGGGCTGAGGTGAGTGGCATGCAGATGGAACAAGCTTACGCTGAGGGAAAGATAAGGGCTCCCCACCTACACTTTCTTCTACCACAGTTCCCAGAAAATTCATCTTTGTCAGCATATAGAGAAGCAGGACATTGTCCAAGCTGTTTTTCCTTTTTCAAGGGCAAGACTCATCAGAGTCAGGGTGACTCTGGGGCCATGGCCAGGGTTCAAGACTGAGCAGGCAGGGACAGAGTTCTAGGAGACAGATGTACCAAGTACCCAATGCCCTGAGGTCTCTTCCTCCACATAGAAGTTATAGGCAGGTGGAAGCAGGGACAGAGGGGTAATAGGAGAAAAACATCAAATTTATCCTCTACTTGACTGATGAGTGATTTAAGAAAATGTCCACCTGACCATGTGACTACATTCAAATGTCCTCATGTCTAAGGAAAGAACAAACTTCATGGTCTGTCAGACAAATGCCATTCACAACATGGCACTGCCTTCTGGCCTTACTAACCTCGTCTTTTATATATTCCTATGTTCTAACCATTGGTACTTCCAAAATCCTGCCATATCCGTGCCTCCATGTCTTTACTGATGCTGTATCTCTTGCCCTTCTATAACTTTCTTCACTTGGTCAGTGCCTGCACATCCTTCTCAGCTCATCTCCCCTGTTATTCTCTCTGTGAAGTCTTACTCAGCTTCCCCAGTACCTCCAGGGAACCCAGGCTTTGTTCCTCCAGGCCTGTGGAGTCATGCTGTGGAGTTTGCCATACTTTTTATGTTTGATAGATACGGTGCAATTAGATATCCCGATTCTTACCATGGATCTGCTGACTGTTAGTGTGTGACCTTGAGCTATTTACATAACCTCCTGAAGTTTCATTTTCTCATATTATTATCTAAAAAAAAATGAGAATGATAATTCTCACATATCTTATCCAATCCTTATGAAGATTAAATGAAATAATGCATGTAAAGCATTTAAAACAGTGCTTAAAACATTTAAGCTTTCATTAAATGTTACTTGCTTATTAATCATAACATTTATGGAGCTTCACATGGTACCAGACTCAATAGAGAAGCAAAGAGTTATACATTTCCCCTCAGATTCTCAAAGTATTAGTAACATTGAATTTTATTCTATTAGAAATTAACCCTTTGGAACGAGGGGCTTGGAGGTGCTACTAAATAAAAGAACAATAAGTGGTTCCATCAAGCTGATGGGCTGCCCCTGGAGGTCATTTGTGCCCTGCTCTTACTGCACTGTGAAGCAGTCATTCCAGCCGGGGCCAGCCATGCCCCAGGCAAGAGGTAGCCCCTTTCCAGGCTCAGAACTTTCTCCTCCTTGAAGAGAAAATGGCAAATAAATAAATAAAATCTGTATAAATTTAAATAATTGGAAAGCAGTTTGACTGAAAAAGACACTTTTCTTTTTCACCACAAATGTCACCATCTGGACTTTTCCTTTTTTAATTTCTTTGGGACCTGACAAGTCACTGGGCTGATATAATCACACCCAGTCAAAAATGACAGACACATCTCGGCAAGTTTGGGTGGGCAGAGTTCCAGGGTGGCCAGTGAGGACCCAGAAACCAGTGGGAGGGTGGTTTCAACAGCCACCTCCCTTCCCCAGAACACAAGTGCTCCCGAAATGGGAGCGTCTGAAAATACACCCCCCCACACACACACGTGTGTGCACATTTGAGGACATGTGTGTGCTTACCAGATAGCATTCAATTAACCTACAAGTTAACTCATTTTCCAGCAAAAAATAAATAAATAAATAAAAATAAAGGGCAAGAAAGGCCAGTCAGCAGGCTGTGCTGCTATTAATAAACGACATGTTGCCACCTTGCTTCTGTGCTTGTCTTGGTCTCTCCCAAACCGTCCTTCATTAAACAGGCAAGAATAATCCAAGAGAACCAGCAAAGAGAATCCATTGTTCTATCTTGCTCAACTGAGAAGCTTCATGTAGATACAGCCCCATAGACTTATTCACAGCTATCGCGTATTAATATTCCCACCCACAAAAAACACCTAATTTAATATTTTATTTCTGTTCTTTCTATATTAGTTACGATTATCTAGAAAGTAAAAAAGCCTCTCCTGAAGATCTTGTGCAGAGCACCTTTTCAAAACAGGAAAATATACTATTTTGTAAATTGTCTTCTATGGCAATTTACAGAGCTTCAGTCTTTAGGAATATTTGCCTATTGTTCACTTTATTTGCAAGAGCCTAATGTGTATGTACGTGTACACACACATATATGAATATATATAATCCTTTGCCAAATTTTTGCTGTGCTCTACATGTAAATACTGTGAGAATATTGCAGGACAATGGAGAACAGTGCTTCTCAAACTTGAATGCACCAGGGAATCATGTTGGGAGCCTGGAATTTAGTAGGCTGCATTTCTAACAAGTGCCAGGACATGCAATGTTGCTGGTCCATGGACCACACAATGGGTAGCAGAGTCAGAGGAAGTTGACATCATTTGTATACTAAAAATGTATGGGTCCTCCTGGGCATGCCCCTTGGCTTCATGCTCCATACCCAATCATTAACCAGAGCAATAACTTCCTAAATTCCTTCCCAGTTCACCTTCTTTCTCCACTCTCACTCCCTGCTCCAACTCTGTCACAGTCATCTGTGACCCAGACTGGCATAGTGGGCTCCAGATAGCTTCCCTGTCTCACTCTTACCTTTCATCAACCATATTTAACCCTGTGGCCAGAATGTAGATTTAATATACATATATTGATATATCAGATGATGTCTTTAATATATTTGCATCAGATTCTGGGCTTCTCTTGCTTAAAATTCCTAGATGGCTTCAGCTGTCCTTAGGATAACATCCAGAATTCATAGTGTGGTCTACGAAGCCCAGCGTGATCCCGGTCTTTCTATCTATGTAGCATCATCTCCCCAGGCCCCTCCTCATCACCTTACTTCATCTACTCTGGGCTTCTTTTGGCCTCCTGAGTATGTACAACTTCTTTCTAACTCGGGGACCTCAGAACTGACATGTCTATGCCTTGCCTGAAACTTTTCTCTCACCCTTTCTCTTCCTTCACTATCCTCCCACACCAGCTCATCCCAATCCTCTACCTCAATTCACCTTTTAGGTCGTAGCTGAGATCAAGGCTATTCAATCAGGTTTCTGTTCTCTGTTAGACACACTTTGCTTTCCTGGCATTTAAGGCACCCTGTTTATAGCTGTTTGCTTACTGCAAGCTCCATGAAGGCCTGGTCTAGGTCTGCTTCATTATCACTGAACTGCCAGCACACAGCTCAGGTGTGGCATACAGAAGGTGCTTAGTGAATGTTGTTAATAAATGAGTGAAACAAAAAACTAGTGACAAGGGGTGTACTGGTACTATATAGAGCTATAGAGAGAACCGGTAGTGAGTGAGGGTTTCCCTGTGATGGGGAAGGATGAGGGTGGGGTCAGCTGATGTTAATTATATTAGACAAGGGTTTGGGGGCAGTTGCAGGGGAGGGAAAAGTACTTGGGCAAAGTATAAGAGGAAGAATAGGTACTCCATAGACAGAGGTGAGGGAGGGTGTGTTAGACAGTAGAAAGGGCAGGCAATTTCCAAACTTGGGGAGTCTTTTATGTCATGGAAAATAATTTGATCTTTAGCCTATAGGTGGCTGAGAGGTGGGAATCTGGAGATAATATAATTAATTTTGACATAATTAAATGTGTGCTTTGGAAATGGTAGACAGGTTGGGAAGGATAAAGAATTGAAGCAGAGAGAATGTTGGTATTATCTCTGGTAAGATAGGAAGCAAGAACAAATATCATTATAGAAAACAATAATATTTTAATATTTCAAGCCGTCCTTGAAGCAAGGGACCTAAGCATGTGACCTTGGACTTGACTAATCAACTATACCCACCACAGATTTTGAACTGAGGGCTCAAAGAAGCAGGAACAATGGAACACCAATTCATTCATTAATGCATTCATTCAACAACTATGTCATGAATGCTTGCTCTCTGGCCAGTTACTTTTCAAGTTAGTGGACCTGTAGCAGAGAACAGAGCTAATGAAAATCCCTGCCCCTTAGACCTCACATTCTATACTTGGCAGGAAACAAACAATAAGTGAGCTATGTAATATATCAGATGCGATACCTGATGGGGAAAAAAAAAAAGGGAAAACTTACTGGATTAGAAGATGTTGGAGGCGGAAGCAGATGTCAAGGGTACACAGTTTTAAATAATGTGATCAACAAAGTCCTCACTGAAAAGGTGACATTTGAACAAATACTGAAAGCAGGTCAGGGAACAGCCACGTGGCTCTAGGGGATGTTTCAAGAAGAGAAAACATTTACCTGGTGGTTCAGCAGCATCACCCAGTATCCAATTCTCCAAGGTCATGAACAGTTTTAGTGCCAAAGACTGTGTTCCTACCCAGTCGTAGCAAGTCACAGCTGGGGCACCAGGTCAGCTTCAGCAGTGATGTCCTTCCCAGATGGCTCTGTGATGGGATGTTGGCTATGGTTCTTCTAGCCTCCCCTTTTCTCCAAGGAGTTGATTCTCCAACCTTCCTAATGATTCTCTGAGCACACTAAAATCATTTCACTAAACCCCTATTCTTATATCAGTCAAGAGTGGTTAACTGAGTAAGTTCCCAGTCCTCAGGGAGCTGACATCTCTGAAGTGACGAGGAAACCTCTGTCCCACTTCCCTTAGCCACAGCCCATGTTCAAGGTGGCATAAGAGATTTTTAGCTCTATGTCTTGCTGCCAGTTACCTTGAACAGAAGAAATGGAATCACATATATATCTCTAAAAAATGAGCAGATAGAATCACAGAGATAAAACGGGAGTATAAAGGGCTTCCTTTGAAAAAGATGCTTTTATGTCTGAAAAAGGAAAGACAAAAGAGACCCAGGTAAGACTCAAGGGTAAAGGGAGGGGGTGGGGCCTTGGTGTGTGCCACACCTTTGGGGGGCAAGACAGGATTGCAAGAGGGACTTTGCCTAACAAATGCAATCAGTATAATCTGGTTTCTTGTACCCTCAATGAATCCCCAACAATAAATTAAAAAAGAAAATTAGCCTGGAAAAAAAAATTCACTGGTAAAGATAAACATATAGATAAAACACCGAATGGTGTAAATACTTATGCAATGGTATTTACGTAAGTAATTCTAGTATAGAAATATTATAAGTAACTATAATTATAAAATATATTAATGGATACAAAAGAAGAGGTTATAAATTGTGATGTCAATGACATAGGGTGTAACGAGGGGATGAGTAAAAGTATAGTCTTTGTAAGTGATTGCGGTTGTTATCAGCTTAAAATAGAATGTTATAACCACAAGATGTATGTAATCCTCATGGTAACCACAAAGAAAATACCCAAGGAAGAAGCACGAAGAGAAATTAAAGGATATCAATACCAAATAAAATCAATAAAATTCAAAGGAAGATAAGAGAGGAAAAGAAAGACAAAAGAATTATAAGACAGAAAACAACAAAATGGCAGTCTATCCCTGTTAAAAATTACTTTAAATATAAATGGACTGAACTTTATGAAGAGGTACTTAGAATCTTTTTAAAACCCAAGGTCCAAGTATATGCTGTGTTCAAGAGACTTACTTATTTTTAGAGATGGGGTCTGACTCTTTCACCTGGGATACATAGAGTGCAGTGATGTGATCACAGCTCATAGCAGACTTAAACTCCTGGGCTCAAGCAATCCTCCCACTTCATGTGTCACCACACCTGGCTAATTTTTGTACATATAGAGCCTTGCTATATTGCCCAGGCTGGTCTTAAATGCCTCACGTGATTTTCCTCCCTTAGCCTCCCTAAGTGCTGGGATTATAGATGTGAGCCTCTACACCTGACCTAAGAGATTCATTTTAGATTCAAGTACACTGATAGGCTGAAAGTAAAGAGATGGAAAAAGATATTCCATACAAATATCAACCAAAAGAAAGCATGGGTGACTATACTTATATGAGACAAAATAGACTTTATGTCAGAAACTATCATGGGAGACAAAAGGATATTATATGATGATAGAAGAGTCAATCCACCAGGAAGGCATAACGGTTATCATCTGTGTACCCAATATCAGAGCATCTAAATGTCTGAAGCTAACACTGGCAGACCTGAAGGACGAAGAATAGACAGCAACACAAGGACAGTAGGAGACTTCAGTATTTCAGTTTCAATAATGGATGGACCATCTAGGCAGAAAAATCTATAAAGTGGACCCAACAGTTACATACAGGACATGCCACCCAACTACAGCAGAATATAGAGCCTCTCACTTGCACATGGAACATCCTTCAGAACAGATCACATGTTAAGTCACAAATTTTAACAGATTTAAGAAGTTTGAAGGCATATTTATCTTTTTCCGGCCACAATGGAATGAAACTAGCAATCTAAAAAGAAAGTTGGAAAATGCACAAACGTGGAAATTAAACAATAACAATACACTCCTGAACAACAAACGGTTCAACGAAGAAATCAAAAGGACCTGGGAGACAGACTCTTTTTCAACTGGAACTTTACCCTGGAAATGAGAATAATAGAACCTAAAAATTTGTATCGTCATATTAATTTGAAATTAAAAAAACTAAATAAAAAAAGAATTCCAGGCACAGAACCCCGGGTTTGGAAATGCTTTAAGTTCTCTGGTATCCCATTATGGGGGGTTGGGGGAGGAGACAAAAAGGAAAGGAAAAGAAAAAAAAATCTTGAGACAAATGGAAACAAAAACATGGGTTGCAGCAAAAGCAGTACCAAGAATTTTATAGTGATAAACACATTAAAAAAGAACTCAATATCCAAAAGAACTAGAAAAAGAACAACGTGAGCCCAAAATTATCAGCAGGAGGAAACAAGAAAGATTAGAGCAGAAATTTAAAAAAAAAGAAGAAAAGGCAACAAAATTGACTTGTTTTCTATTAATAAAAAGAGAAGCAAAATGAACAAAGATTTAGTTGGACTAAGAAAAGAAGGAAGATGTCACAAAGCCACAAAAAATATGAAGGACCATAAAAGACTACTGTAATTATATGCCAACAAGTTAGATAACATGGAAGCAATGGATAAATTTCTGAAGACCTTACCAAGGCTGGATGATGAAGAAATACAAAATAGGAAATATAAACCCATAA
This sequence comes from Loris lydekkerianus, assembly GCA_963574355.1. NCBI lineage: Eukaryota > Metazoa > Chordata > Mammalia > Primates > Lorisidae > Loris > Loris lydekkerianus. The sequence goes on along the minus strand of CAUYPK010063740.1, from coordinate 32,676 downwards.
CTAGAAAGACATTTAACTTAGCAACTGAACACCTCCCAAGAAAGAAAAGCCTGGGATGGATGACTTTACTGATATATTCCACTAAAGATCTGAAGAATGTTAATGCCAACTCTGAAACTTTTCGTAAAATATATAGAGGAGGGAATATTTCTAAACACATCTTATGAGACCAAGATTACCCTGATAACCAAAGCCAAGCAAAGACACTACAAGAAAAGAAAACTCCAGGATTATATTGTTGGTGAATATAGAAGCAAAATCTTTAAGAAAATATGAACCAGGTTCAACAGTTATTAAAAGGCTCATACACTGTGACCAAGTGGAATTTATCTCTGTGACGCAAGAATGATTCAATATATACAATCAATTTATGTGACATACTGTATTAACAGGGTAAATATTGCATGATCATCTCAACAGAGGAAGAAAAAGCCCTGGAAAAAATTCAAATCTTTTATATGAAAACTGTCAACAAACTAGGAATCGAAGAAAACTACTGCAATATAATAAAAGTCATATATGAAAATCCCACAGTTAGCATCATACTTAATGGTGAAAAAGTTTTTCTTCTAAAATCAGAAATAAGGCAAGAATGTCAATCTTGCCACTTCTTTCCAACATAGTATTGGAAGTCCTAGCCAGAGCATTTAGGTAAGGGAGAAAAAAGCATATGAATTAAAAAGGAAGAAGTAAATTTATTTTTTTAACTGATATGATCTTCTATGTAGAAAATCCTAATGATTCCACAAAAAGTCTATGAGAAAAAATAAATTCAGTAAAAGTTGCAGAATACAAATCAAAATACAAAAATCAGTTTAGTTTCTGTATAGTAACAACAAATTATCTGAAAAAGAAAACCTTTTTTGCAAAAAGAATTAAATACTTAATAATAAATTTAAAAAGGTAAAAGAAATTGCAAAAAGAATTAAATACTTAATAATAAATTTAAAAAGGTAAAAGACATAGTGAAAACTACAAAACATTCATGAGAGAAATTAAAGAAGACACAAATAAATGAAAAGACATCCAGTGTTCATAGATGTTGAAGACTTGAAATTGTTAAAATGTTCATACTACCCAAAGTGATCCATAGTTTCAATGTAATCCCTATCAAAAATTTCAATAACATTTTTTGCAGAAATAGAAAAAAATGCTAAAATTCTTTTGGAACTAAAAGGATCCTGAATAGACAAATGATCTTTAGAAAGAAGAACAAAAATGGAGGCATTGCCCTCTGGATTTGAAAACATATTATAAAGCTATGGTTGTTAAATCAGCATGGTACTGGCACAAAGACAAAAATCTTCTGCACAGCAAAGGACAGTGAAATGTCCACCTACAAAATAGAAGATATTTGTAAATTATATATCTGATAAGTGGTTAATATAAAAAATATCAAAGAACAACTCCAACTCAGTAACAAGAAACCATATAAACTGGTTTTAAAATGGGTAAAGGACTTGAATAAACATTTTTCAAAAGCTGTGTAAATGTTCAACAGGTGTATGAAAAGATGCTCAACATTACTAATCTGAGAAATGCAAATTAAAACCATGATTAGATATTGTCTCACACCTGGTTTGAACGCCTTTATAAAAAACAAAACAGGTGACAAATGTTGGTGAGGATGTGGAGGCATTGAAACCCTTGTATATCATTGATGGACACATGAAATGGTGCAGGCAATCTGCAAAGAAAATTATGGAATTTCCTCAAAATATTAAAAATAGAACAACCATATGATCCAGCAACCCCACCTTGGTATTTACCCCAAGTATCAGAAATCTGGATCTGAAAGAGATATTTACATTCATGTGTTCATTGCAGCGTTATTCATAACAGCCAAGTTTGGAAACAACATAAATGTTCACAGACGAATAAAAAAATGTGGTATATACATACAATGCAGTATTATTCATCCTTAAAGGAAATCCTGCCACATGTGACAACATGGATGACCCTGGAGGACATTATGCCAAATGAAATCAGATAGTCCCAGAAGAAAAAATGCTGCAGGATCCCACTTATCTGAGGTATCTAAAGTAGTTAAACACAAGTACAGAGCAGAATGGGAATTTCCAGGGGTTGCGGGGAGGGGAAATGAAGAGTTGCTGTTTATTGTACCAGAATGTTTATTGCAGCCCAATTCATAACTGCTAAGTCATGGAAAAAGCCCAAGTGCCCATCGATCCATGAATGGATTAATAAATTGTAGTGTTTGAACACCATGGAATATTATGTCGCCTTAAAGAAAGATGGAGACTTTACCTCTTTCATGTTTACATGGATGGAGCTGGAACATATTCTTCTTAGTAAAGTATCTCAAGAATGGAAGAAAAAAAGTACAGAGAACTTTTAGAACTTATACTTCTATAACTTCCTTAACATCAAATGGTCTTCTTAAAACTGATATATACATAATTATATATTATAATAATATTAATGACAGCACAGGATACAGTGGTTCTACCTTGAGAAATAAGAATGGCCTGGGGAAATTTGGGATTGTCAGGATTCCACATTGTACCTGATACCATCCTGCAACCAGGACATTGATTTTTTGGGGAGGGTGTGTGTGTGGGGGGTGGTTAGCAAAAACCACTGCTTCAAGATCACAAGGAAATTGTAAAGTACACTTTTTTTTTTCTTTCTATCTCTCTGAATTTCTATCCTGTCTGTGCTTTTCTCTCTGTCCTATAGCACAGAAATAAATAAATTTTGAGTTCAACTGGTGGCCTAGCTTCTGTGCTGCCACACCCATCAGAAAGGACTTGACTTCTCCTTGGCCGGCAAGACCCAAGGCCATTTTTTCCTAAGGTTCCAGGTAAGTTTCTTTTTGCAGTATCTTGTCAAATTCTCACTGGAGTTCTATTTAGAACTAGGACTGGAAGATAAGATGGTGGTAACAGAAGAGTGTCTTTATATTGAAGCTATATGCCAAGCTTTGATGCCAGCTGAATTCACTCTCTTGTATATTCTTGTTATCATGAGATACTACCAAAAAATTAAGCCCTACTTGTCATTTGCTTTTCCATTTTATGCTCCCATTATGAATTACTTTGTTCTACCTTCATGGCCCTTACTTCCAAATGCCACTTGGAACCCAGACTCAGAAGTAAACAAAATCCTCTATCTGCACAATCCCACCACAGCCCATCTCCTCTCTCCCTGGATCTAAGAGGATCCCGGCATTTACCAAGAGACCTGCTGTCTAGTCAGGGTCTGAAGAGCTCAGGCGTTGAGTTCAAGTCTCCTGTGTTCATACCCCTATGTCTGGCATCCACTAAGTATGTCATCTTGGGAAAATTACCAAAACTTTCTCAGCCTGTTTGTATATCTGAAAATGGGATATAGAATAATAACTCCCTTGAAATTATTAGGAAGATTAAATGAGTGTATGTGCAGCATTTAGAACTATGCCTAGCATAGTGGAAGACTTCAATAAAATACGGTATTTAGTCCAGCAAATATTTCCTGCATTCTGCGCACTTCAGTATTTATTTTGTTGGAGGTTTTCCATGTCCTCTAAGGATGCATTTTCTTCTCCAAGCCATTGTTCCTTTACTTCCTTGCAAAAGTTACCTGTTGCTGTGAGACTCACCCTTGCAAGATGTGTTACTCTTTGTCTTCGTCATCCCTGCTACGATGACTTTACATTCATCTAGAGCTCCTACATTATCCCACAATACTTCAATTTCAAGTACCACCATCTCATCCTTTATGGCACCTATGATGGGATGACTTGTTCATCCTCCTGCAAGACCACATCTGTGTATGGGTTCATCTCTGTAGCATCAGTAATGCAGCTCATCTACTCTTGAACATTACTGGAGGTAAGAAAACACCTTTGCTGCTACCCATTTGTTGTGAATCAGTACTAAATTCTCCATTTTACAACCAAGGAGACAAATCTCGGTCAAGTTGGCCCAGACTTTTGCTCAAGAGTACATGGCTGGTAAATAATTAAACCCAGATCTCCTGACTTCAAATCCAGATGTTTTTTACCACACCAGAACTGTTTTGCATAGTTTTCCAAGGTTTATGCACTTTTTTTTTTTTTTTTTTTTTTTGGCATTTCAGTACCCCGAAGAAGCATTTAATGTCATCTGCAAGCTTCAAGATGTGACTCTTCCTTTCTCCTGTAAATATTTTTATAAATATTTGTCTTTCATTGTCAGATATGAAGTTTTCGATGAAAAGTCTATCACTCTTCTTTCCCAGCCTATGAAAATATAGGTAATAGCCCCCTGTCTCTGGGATAAGGATCCCATTTTACTATGGTAGCAAGAAAAGGGAGAAGAAAAAATCTACATCTACATACTTCCAGCAGGTGGGAATATCTTGTGGGAATAGCTGCCAGCCAATGGTCTGTTATTCAAGGTACAAGATTAATGGAAACCCATAGACAGGAAAAAAAAGGATCCATTAGGAATGAGCTTGGGCTGAGGATGTGAATTAGGCTGGTTGTTTTTTGTTTCTTTTCTTTTTGAAGGATGGGAAACGGTGATAGCAGATGGATAGTCCAGTAGTCTAGCTGGGCAGGAAATAACCTGAAGTGTCTTCCAGGGAGGAATTGATGATATCTCCTTGGATACATGGTGCAGAGAGATGGTTTGGTGCTTGGTGCAGAGCTGCTCTCTTATGAATGAACATTCATTGAAGATGACTTCATGGGTGAGTATTTTTCATGAATTTTCTTTTCTTTTCTCTTAACTTCATAGGTGGATAACCAGGCTTCAGTACATAAGTTTTTACTAAGAGAAGACATGAACCTCTGGAAGTGAGGCTATAATAGGAATATCTTCCTACCCTAATGATATTAACTGATTTAATTATAATTAATTGTTGAAGTCCTACTATGTACCTGCATTGAAAATATTGTATAGAGTTTACTTTTTAGTTTTAGTTAGAGGAGAAACTAAGTTACAGCCAACAATGATATTTTTCTCCTAACCTTGAGTGGGGTCAGGGGATGTCCAAGTGTGAAAAAATTTAAATCACCCTCCTATGAACCATTTTAAATCTTATGAATTTTTATTTCAGAAATGAGAGTCCTTCAAGGGCATATTCATTTATTTTCCTTTATGGAAGATGATCAACATTGCTGTAGATGACTCCTGAAATAAACGGCAGACTTTTTTCAACACCGCTGTTGTGAGAAAGGACAAAAAAAAAAAAAAAAAAAAAAAAGAAGAAGAATTGATATAAATATGTAAAAGTAAGTGGTTTTTCTTATAATTTTTATGGATAATATAAAAAAATTGGGAAAGATAGGGAAACCAGATAAGTACTTGGGACAATTGAGAACGTTTCCATTTGGGGTTTGTGTATTTCGAGTAACAGATGTAAATGGCAGAGAGGCAAATTTATTTGCTATTAAGAAGGTTCTAGTGTGTTCAACGTTGGAATTGGCTGCCACTGGAGTTCGTGAATGGCTCAAACTAGACATATTCAAGGAGAAGTGAAAAAATACCTTCTGGGGTGATGAAGATGAAGGCCTTTTGGATAATCCTGTTGATTTTTTCTTTTTGTCCTGCAGTCTCCTTTCTATATCTTATAAACTCTGATTGCAGTTAAGGTTTCCCAAAGAGCAATTCTTGCTCAGATTCCCAGGAGTTAACATCCACACCTTCTCTCCTGTCCAGTCATGGTTCTGAAAGCCCTTGGAGGGATATTCCGTACAGAAGTAGATGCAGACTAGAGCAGAAAGAAATATTATTTTGCAGGAACTGGTATTCCATCAAAACAGAGGCCTTGTGAAATGACGGCAGACATCAGTAATCGCCATAGTGTTGGCCTTATTTATAGGTTTGAAGGAAAGATAAATACTGTACACGCACATTCTAATTAAGGCCCATGGTTCCCAGCATGCATAGCTCTGCATTTCATTCTCCCTGTGCTGCCCATCTGCCCAGCTCCCATATTTTCTGTGGTGTTCTCCTCATTATTAGTAATGCTGTGCTGACTAAAATGGATGGAGTCCCAAGTTGGCTGTGGGGCACACGGATTTAATCTGCTGATGTCTGGACTCAAAACACCACAGCTGCTTTTACTCTTGTCTGTGGTGACTGACTAGAGCACTTAGACCAAAGATAGTGATGTGGGACTTAGGATGACCTGTGAAGAAATCTCAAGTCCACCATGACCCAGATGTGGACAGATAGAGAATGAGGCACTTCATGGAAATGCTCCCTCCGCCATTCAATTCATGTTGACTAAGCACCTGCCCATTATAAAATGAAAACAACAGAGCAGATGCCATTCACAGAATGACTAATGGCCCTTGGAGAAAGTCCATCCTAGCTTTGATCTTTGGGAGATGAGAACATCATAATCTAATACAGATAATCATGTCAAAGACACAATCGATAAGCATACCCTGATCCCATTATATAATTAAGTCTGCATATGTTCATTTCTAAACCAAATCAATCAAGAGTAGTCAATCTAACCGGGAAGTTGCAAGTACACTTAATGAAAAAAAATTGAGACATATTTTTCAAAATATTAATATCATTGCTATCTAAAAATTCTATCTATTCTTAGTTCCTTAGAATATTCTTATATAAATACACTGCAATTAAACTTGGAATCTTTTCTTGGCAAAGGCATGACTTTTTATCACTGCAGAAATAACTTAGTAAAAGGATTTTCTGCCCCCTCTTTCTTTCCAGAAATACCATGATTTCATTCTGAAGCTATCTTCAGATCATTCTCAGAACATGCATACTTAGCAGGCAAGGAATGGGCAAAGATTTGGTTTTTAAGTTTGTACCTTCCTTTGGCGAAGATTATGAGTCAAAGAAAACAGAAATAGAGATGGGTAAAGTATAAATGGGGCAGGATTCTCTCAGGATTTTTGACTCAAATCCTAGTAAAAATTTTCTTGAATTATTATCTGATTTTTATTCTAAAATTTTTTTGACTATACCATCCAAGACTAGTTATCTGTGTGTCTATGTATGCACGTGTGTGCATGTTTACATATGTGCCTGCAGGCTGTCTATTCCCTAGAGTAAGAGACTTACAAAGGGAGGAGCACATGTGTTCTCAATGGATGCAGCTAGTCCAGCAGGGTAAATTCCAAACTAACAGAATATGTTGGAATTTGTAGTGAACATTTTTCACCCTCCAAGATTCATTTCGATAATTGCAGAAGCTTAGCACCACATCTTGGGAGGCAGCAGCATGGAGCAGGGTGGAAGGAGAGAATTCATATTCATCCAGTAACTACTATGGAATCGAAAAAAGACCTAGACTCCTCATGTATTTGGCATCATTTTTTTTTTTCACATTGTGGATCATAATACCTATCTTTCAGTGTAGCAATTTTTATTCATATTTTATAGACGAGGAAAAAAAAGCTTAAGAAATGAAGTAATTTCTCCAATATTTCAAGACTAATAAATAGCAGTCAGGGGTCTCTTTAGCCTTCTAGAAGCTAGGTATGGGAGTCAGAGTTTATCAGAAGGAACTTGTGGATAGCTTGATAAAGTTAGAGGTGCAAGAGGTCATGACCAGCCTTTATCACAGGGTCTCATATATGTAGCAGGTGATCAAAAAGTATTGTTAAATACATGTCTTGGAAATCTAGGGCAATCACCTAGTGATGACAGAGTGAGAGAGAGAACAGTGTGAGCCCAAGGCTAGATCTAGACTAGTTCAACCCAGGTGCAGAGCACTAATCAGACAATGATAATCTGATTCCACAGACTCGGTCATAAGATAAGGGAAATTGTCACATAGTGGAATGAGAAATAATCAGGCTCTAAATAGATTCAACTCAGGGTCAATTGACATCTGCTGAGTGGCTGCTGGGTGCTATGTGCTTACTCTTCTAGGTAGTGTTAAGTTTATCTTGTTCCACCTTTACAACAGCTATTTTTCACAGTGAGGAAATTATTAAGGTGAGGACTTCTTCAAGGTCACACACAAATATGAGGTGATTTGGTTTTTGAACACAGGTCTCTTGACTCACTCCAGTGTTTCTAACGTAATGAGCGTAGTACATTTTGAGCAGGCATCTTACTTGACCTGTCTACACATCTAGCCTTACTTGACTTCCGAGACAGTACCCTCTTCTTATTTTCCTTTTAAATCACTGGCACCTCTTCCTTTGTTTCCTTCTCATCCCACTGACTTGTGAACATTGGAGCATTCATGGTTCAGTCCTTGTACTTCTTCTCTTTTCTATCTGCACTCGCATTGTTGCTGTGTTTAAACTAATGGCTCTTATTGCCAAGAGATAGCTCCAAAATGTACCACCTTTCTCCTTAGCTTTCTACAGCTGTACTTCAACATCCAAAGGCACCCCCATCTTCTCCTTTTCAATACTCCTCATAATCCTCAGAACTTGGAGGAAGATACATCAAGACTGACTGTATCTGATCGCTCAAGTCCAGACCCCAGAATCATTTTTAGTACTCTCCCTTTTACAGTCCACATCAAACTTATTGGCCAGTCCTGTGGGGTACATGTTCAGGAAACATCTGTGATCTGACCATAGGTTTCCAGCCTCACAACTGTCATTTGGGCCCCTTGCTCCGACAAGGCATACGTAGATTATTGCAAGAAGCTTTCCTGGTGTGGACTCACTCACCCTTCAGCCTATTCTGCATATAAGTCAAATCATGTCACTTTTCAGCTTATAACCAATATAACCAGAGTAAAAGGCAATGTCCTTCTAGTGATATACAAGATTATACAAGATCTGGCCTCATTAAGCACAAACTTTCGCTTCAAGACTTCAAGACCTTTGCCACTGCTATTCCTTCTGTACCAACCACATTTCTTCAGACATTTACAGTGTTTGGTCTTTCACCTCTTTTAGGTCATTACTAGCCACACTGTCTAAACTGCTCACTGTCCCCACAGATACAACTCTCTATCCCTCTTCTCTGCATTATTTTTCTCCATAGCATGTATCACTGTACAGCAGCTTATATTTAACTTACCTGCCTTTTAATTGTCTCCTTTGTTCCTACTAACATGTGCATACTAAGAAGGCAGAGATTTTGGCTACTTTGATTGCTATTGCTTCTCCAGTGAAGGAGAAATGCCTGGCACAAAGAAGAAACCAAAAAAGTGGTTACATAATGAGTGAATGAGAAGAAGTGATTCATAAGAATTCAGCACAAGCAGGAAGGGGCATTGAGCACAGTGTAACCCCTGATCATAGGCCACCCAAGCAGTTGCAGTGAGGTTCTGGAAAGTCTGTGCACCAGCACATAGCCCAAGAGATTCATTCATCAGATTCCTACCCCCACCCCACATCCCAGTGTGATGTTCCTGGGCCTCAGGAGAGAATGCATTAACTCTCAGAAACTTGATAGATCATGAATCATGGAAGTACTTGCAATCAGCTGTGTAAATACAAAATGTAAGCCCTGATTCTATTTCTTTTGTGATAGTGCACAATTGCAAAATAAAAATAGAGAATGAAAAGAGAATTTTGGATATCTTTGCATGGAAACACCCATGACTGTCCTGCCATTGTCTCTCCTCTCCACCCACAGAACCCTGTCGCATGAAGTCAGTCTCCATTTTTGGTAGACATCACAGCTGGGTAAAAAGATCATGGGCCTTGGAGTCAGGGAGCCTCAGCTTTACATGGTGGTCTCACTACTTGCTAGGTGAAAAATCTTGGTCAATTTGCCTGACATTTCTAAGCTGAAAGCTTATTTATAGATTAGGTGAGATGAAACGCAGGATAATTTTTAAGATCAAATTTTATATACATTATTTTATACAAATGTATATATATATAAATAATTGTCACTTAATTCAGGCTCCTTAAAAGATTTTTAACTCTCTGTGCAAAAAGTTCAGATAGAGACAAAAAAAAAAAAAAAAAAAAAAAATAGAGCTCTATGTATAGTTTAGCATCAGAAATCAAAGGCTGCAGTTTCTGGACTAATTGCTTTCCACATGTTTTTAATAAACTGGGGGTTCATGCCCTGAAAACACACAAGTGAATCAATAAGAACTGTCTTAGAGCACGTGGGTAGGCCTAACACCTCCATCTAAAGTATATATTATAGGTTCTTTCTCATCACTGAGGTTTTGCTTTACAAGTGAGGTCACACCAGAATCTGAGACAATTTCGATGTCATCTGAAATAAGTTGAAACAAAAGACCCCATCATGACGTGAGCAGGTATGTTGATCTCGGCAAGTGGTTCTGGTACATGCCCTGGGGTGATACTTTTGGACTTGTTGTACAATTAGTTGTTGAAACTGTGCACAGAAGTCCTTTATAGAGGAAATGTAAGGAAACAGGTCTCTTCAGCTGTTATGCCTAAATCCAGCAGCATTCCTGCTTCTGGAATCCCATCCGTGGTCTCAAGGCACACCAATGAGAACAAAGACAAGTGTGGACAAAAGAATCTCCAGAGATTTTACTATGATGCCCGCAGGTACCCTGGAAGTAAGCAATATAGTACTGAGCCCAAACAAAGGAACAATACTGTAAATAGTGACATTTTCCTATTACATTCATTATATAATTTTTCTCAATTTATGTCCTTCCCAGCATTACGAGCGACATCACTTAGCAAGTAGTGAGTAGAAGTCATGCTCTTATTCCAATACATTATCTGCTCTATTTTCTTCACAATTCAGACTGTTTCTGTCATCATGGATGCAAACAACAGAAAGTGGTGGGGATTTATTAAGGGATGAGAAAGGGTGTCTGTCTGGGAAGATAAACATAATGTAACTGAAACAGGTTTGCACTCTGACAGGTGTATGGTGTCTGGATTCTTATCCTGCTGTCTGATGAGTCAGTTCTTCCCAAACTTGTCTACACATTCGAATCGCCTGAGAACCCTCAAAACCCGCTGAAGCTTGTGTTCTATTGCCCACCTCCCCAACCCCCCCAGAATGGGATGTGATTGGTCTGAAGTATGGTCTGGACTTAAGAGATCACCAGGTGATTGTAATGCACAGATAAGTTTGAGAATAACTTCCATGGCTTGTGATATGAAACAGCCATTCATCACTGCAGAGTCCATCTGAATCAAAGTGCTTCTAATGTCATGAAGCCAGGGATAATGCCCAGGCTATAAATATAATTTTCAATGTCTGATGTCAATATATAAGACAAAATAGCTAATTTTAAAGGTAAAGGATTGTATTTCTGTCCATCTAGCAATGATCTAATAACAAAAGTATCTAAATTGCAAAAGAAAAAGGAGCAATCAGCTTACTGCAGACTCATATTCCTGGACTCAAGTAATCCTCTAACCTCAGCCTCCTAAGTATTAAGGATTACAGGCATGTCCTGGGACACATGGTTAATTTGGTTAATCAATCTTTCTTTCTTTCTTTCTTTCTTTCTTTCTTTCTTTCTTTCTTTCTTTCTTTCTTTCTTTCCTTCCTTCCTTCCTTCCTTCCTTCCTTCCTTCCTTCCTTCCTTCTCTCTCTCTCTCTCTCTCTCTCTCTCTCTCTCTCTCTCTTTCTTTCTTTCTTTCTTTCTTTCTTTCTTTCTTTTTTTCTTTCCTAACAAGTTCTTCTTATATTGCTCAGGCTGGTCTCAAACTCTTTCTGCCTTGGTCTCCCCAAATGCTGGGATTATAGTGGTAAGCCACTGCACCTAGATGAGTATATATTTTTTAAAGCTTATCTCAAAAATCAGAAGTGCAAAAGTTAGGAAAATATAGATATATATGTGGTAATTTAGGGTATTCTCACTAAGATCTTGAAGTCAGGATCAAAAGTAATATGTCCATTTCAAACCACCCCCTATTCTCTGAACATTCACAAAGAGATGACCACTTTTCATAGCCCTGGGGTATAGGAAAGGTTATCGTTCCTTGGGCTTTTAAGGCATTTGGTATCAGACAGCTAATAGGAAAAGGGAAGCTGACTGGCATTATGTTGGATTTTCATGGGAGGGTTTGAGAGTCTAGATACACTAATACTGTTTTCTTTGTGACCCCATATTCAATATGAAAATATGTGTAGAACAGTGCTGTCTAATATAGATATAATGAAAGCCATGTATATACTTAAAAGTTTGGGGGTAACCACATTAATAATGTTAATGTACCTTATTTTATCAAATAGAATTCCAGTATGTAATCAATATAAAAGTTATTTTGGAGTTATTTTACATTCTTTCCTATTAGGTCTTTGAAATCTAGTACTATTCTACACATAGAACATCTCCATTTCAACTGACCACGTTCCATGGCCACATATGGTCCCTGGCTACAATTTTGGCTAGCACACATGTAAAAGAAAGGTAACAGGGCCTGAGTTTAAAAAGCAAAACCTGAGTTATCTGTCTTTAAAAGATGGATCATCAAAGATGAACTTTAGAATTCTTTCTTAGCCCTGAGGTTCTCCGTGCAATGGTCAGACAGGGATGTGGGTGTATGCCAAAATTGGAAGAGAATGGCCAAGCCTCCAAAGCTGGACATCCCCAAAATCAAGGACGGCTATTTCTGTGTCAATTTAGAAAGATTTAGAAAGCGTTTTCATCTCTCACTAAAATAGCAGATTGTGAGGAGGGGGTGTGTGTCTTTGTCTCATTAAGAAAAAGGATTCTCTGGGATGTGATTCTGGGGGAAAAAACATCACTGTACAGGTTGCTCAATCAGGAATTAAGCTTTGCTATTGACCTGCGTGGTCAGGTGATGGGCAGTGTGCCATAAATCAAACCCTTGACCCACAAACAGAAAGCAAAGGCCTTTTGATTAGCTTTGAACAGCTTTATAAAAAATAACACTGCACACTTCCACAGTCTCTTTCATCCCAAAGATGGGTAGACGTGTCGAGGAGCCGCTTCCCACCCCCCCCACCCCCCACCCCACCCCACCCCGGCTCTCAGATGCTCAGGTACAGCAGACCTCTGTCTTCCCTCCTAGCCTGGGGTGGCCCTGGAGCTATTGAAAGTCTCTATTCATTGCCCCACTTTCAGATAAATTTGCTCAAATGGTTGTCTATTTAGACCTCAGTCAGAAAACTTCTGTTTTTGCTGGCGTGATGCAAAAGTGGCAATGGTGAGCTGAAATTGAACTAAAAAGAGAGAAGCTCGTGCTCATCCCATCTGTTCTCCTGAAGCACTGTGTGACCCTCGTCTCACCACGTCTACACTTCAGTTCTTCCCTGTATACAGCAAGGGAAGCTCTTTCCACTTTGATGGTGGGTATAACTGTCCTGGAATTCTGGAGCACTTTGCAGGAAGGTTTAAGGTAAATGCAAGATACAATGATAAATAATTTCAACAGACTGCAGAGAAGAAGCAAGGTGGTAAAAACTGTCAAATCTTGGCAAACGGTTCAGACAGATGAGGGGCAGGGACACCAGGACCAAGGTCAAGAACCAAGGACAGAAGGGAGAGGAGCAGGAGGGAGGATACAGGTGAAAAGGGCTGGGAGATGCTCCTTGCTGGGCCACTAAACGCTAAGGGTGGCAAAGGTGGAAACCTTGGTTTGTTCCTGGAGTACCTGACGAGCAGAACTGATTAGCTGTAGATAACATTTAAATCTCCTTTTAAAGCAAATCTAAGTCTTTAATCATTATCTCCCCAAACACCAAACAGCTCCAGACACACACACACCCGCTTCACTGAGAGACTTGTCAAGACTGAAACAGTAATTCACAAATTCACTAAAATTCCCTGCTCCACCGAGCAGTATGACAGCTCCAGCGACCACGGTAACATTTCTATTCAAACTGGCTTTGGAGCCGAAGCTATAAATATCCTTGCAATATTTCCTGCTTCAGAACATAAAGACAGCTTTACAGCACTGATAAAATAGAAATTACTTTCTCTCTGAGGTCTTGCTGGAATTTTAATGTCTGTTTTGCAATAAAGCAGCTCCTACACAATTTGATTTGAGGGAAAGAAAACAAACGGTCTAATTTAGTTACAATAATGACTCTTCTTGTATTGTTTGCCCTACTTGCTTTTCTGGCTGCTGGGCTGTTAAAGTTTGTATCACGGAGCCGAAGAGATGATGTTTATGAGAATATTAAAATGGTTTCTTTATTATTTAAAGATACATCGTCCCCCTCCCTCCTCAAATCAGAGCAACTTAAAAAATTTTTTTTTTTTTTAAGGAGAATTAGGAAGAAGAAAATAAAGTTTACGGCCCTTAATAGCACTTTGTGAAAATTGCTTGTTAGAACGGTAAAGCTGTTGACCAAAGATGACTCGAATTTAAAAGGCCTTTGAAACATAAAAGATCATAGCAGCTTTAATTATTCCATACATGCTACCCCAGTTCTTGTTAGTGCCTTCAAGCTGAGCAAAGCATCTTTTTTTTTTTTTTTTTTTTTTTAAATCCATACATATCCCTCTCTTTTGTAGATTACAAGATGTAGAAGGAAAAAGAGAAAAGAGAAATTTGCTTTGCATGTGGAGTATATACTGAGGGCATAGGGAAGTGGAGTTGAAAACAGAAGCTAAGGATGGAGCAGGCTGACTGGAGACAGGAATTAAATTATTGAAGATAGATAGAGTTTGCTCAGGTGCTCAGTAGTGTTTCTATAACTAACGATGAAAAAGAAATTAAGAAAACAATCTCATTTACAAAAGGTATTAAAAAAGTACTTAGGAATGAAATTTAACAGAAGAAGTGAAGGATCTGTACACAGAAAACTATAAAACTTTGATGAAAGAAATGGATGAAAACACAAATAAATGAAAAGATATCCCATGTTCATTGGTTGGAAGATATAATATTGTTAAAATAGCTATACTACCTGAAGTGCAATTCCTATCCAATTTAAAAGATATCCCATGTTGATGGGTTAGAAGATATAAAATTGTTAAAATAGCTATACTACCTGAAGTGCAATTCCTATCAAAACTCTGATGACATTTTTTCACAGAAGTAGAAAAACAATCCTAAGATTTGTATGGAAACAAAAAAGATCCTGAATAGCCAAAGCAATCTTTTGGACAAAAAATAAATAAATAAATAAATAAATAAATAAATAAATAAATAAATGAAATAAAATAAAAACCAAGCAGTAGGGATAACACTACTAAATCTGAAAAAAATACTACAAAGCTATCGTAATTGAAGTTGCATTATACTAGCATAAAAATAGACACACAGACCAAGGGAACTGAATAGAAAGCCTAAAATGAAATCCATGCATTCACGCTCAGTTGATTTTTGACAAAGATGCCAAGAACACACAATGGGGAAGAGACAATGTCTTCAAAAAATGATGATGGGAAAACTGGATATCCACATAAATAAAAACCAAAACAGACCCTCATGTCACACCACAGAAAAACCAACTTAAAATGAATTAAAGACCTAAATACAAAACCTGAAACTATAAAACTATGAAAAGAAAACACAGGGGAATAGCACTTTGAGCACTGAGTTTTTTTCATGTGACCTCAAAAGCACAGGCAACCGAAGCAAATATAGACATACAGGATAACATCCAAGTAGAAAAATTCTGCACAGCTAATAAAACAAAGAGACAACCTATGGGATAGGAGGAAATATTTGAAAACTATACAACTTACAAGGGATTAATATCCAAAATATATAAGGAACTCAAACAACTCAACAGCAAGAAAATCAATAACTCAATTTAAACCTTGGTAAAGGACATGCATAGTCAATTTTCGAAAGACATACAAATGGCCAACAAATGTCTAAAAAGATTCTCAACATCGCTAATCATTGGGGAAATGCAAATCAAAACCATTATGAGATAGCATCTCAAACCTATTAGAATAGCTATTATCAAAAAGATGAAACATAAAAAGCATTGGCAAGGATATAGAGAAAGAAAAGGTATCCTTGGCATACCAGGCATGTAAATTAGTACAGCCATTATGGAAAACAGAATGGAAGATCATCACATTTAAAAATAAAACCACTATATAGTCTAGCAATCTCACTACTTGATATGTGTGTGTACATATAGATATATATCCAAAGGAAATGGAATCAGTATGTTGAAGAGATATCTGCACATCATGTTCATTGTAACACTTATTTACAATATCTAACATATGGAATGAATGTAGGTTTCTATTAATGGATGAATGGATAAAGAAAATGTCATATATACACACACAATGAAATACTATTCTTCCTTTAAAAAAGGAAGAAATTCTGTCACATGTGATAGAATGGGTAAACCCAGAGGGCATTATGTTAAGCAACATAAGCCAAGCACAGAAAGACAAATACTGTATTAATTCACTGATGCGTGGAATCTGAAAAAGTCAAGCCCATAGAAGCAGAGAGTAGAAAGGTAGTTAGTTAACAATGACCAAGCGTTCAGAAGATTAGGGTGATGTTGGTCAAAGGATACAAATTTTCAGTTAGAAAGAGTAAGTTCAAGAGATCTGTTGTATGTCATGATGACTATAGTTAATAACAAAATATTAGATACTTAAAATTTGCTAAGAGAGAAGATTTTAAGTATTCTCACCACAAAAAAAAAATGTGTTGAGTTTATGAGGTAATACATGTTCATTAGTTTGATTTTGCCATCCCATAAGGTATACATATATCAAAACATTATTGTTGTATACCATAAATATATAAAACTTTGACAATTAAAAAAAATGACAGGTGATTCTGATACCTTTTCCAAGGAGGCATTTTAAAAGTAGATGGGATATATAGGTCAACAATTCTCGAAATGTAGGCAGAGGAACCCTCTGGAGTGTCTACGAGCCTTTCAGATGATTTGTGAGGTCAAAATTACTTTTCAGACATTTTGTTTCTATTTTTATACCAATACCATGCTGTTTTGATCACTATAGATTTGTAGTATAATCTGAAACAGAATTGAGAACCGTAATGAACTAGCATCGTATCACCATCTGATCTTCAATAAAGCAAACCAAAGCATACACTGGGTAAAGAGTCCCTGTTTAATAAATGATGACAGGAAAACTGGCCAGCCACTTGTAAAAGTCTGAAACTGGACTCTCACCTCTCACCACTTAGAAACATTAATGCATGTTAGATAAAAGATTTATATTTAAGGCACAAAATGATAAAAACTCTAAAAGAAAGTATGTGAAAACTCTTGATGATATAGGCCTTGAGAAAAAATTTATAGTAAAGGCACCATTGGCAGGCAATTGCAGCAAAAACAAAAATAAAGAGGTCTTGATCAAGTTAGAAACTTTCTGCATAGCTAAGGACACAACAAAGCAAACCGCTTTCAGAGTGGGAGAAGATATTTGCATGTTAAATATCTGACAAAGGGCTAATAACCAGAATCCACAAAGAACTCAAACAAATGAACAAGAAAAGAGCAAACTACCCCATTAATTACTGGGCAAGACATATAAACAGATGCCTTTCTCAAGAGGACAGATGAGGGGTCAATAAATGTATGAAGAAATGCTCATCATCCCTAATCATCAAAGAAATGCAAATAATGCACTTTGAGATATCACTCAAAATGCACTTTGAGATATTATCCAACCCCAGCAAGAATAGCCCACATCATAAGGTTTCAAAGCTGCAGATACTGGCATGGGTCTGGAGAGAAGGGAGCACTCATGCACTGTTGGTGGGATTGCAAAATAATACAGCCCTTTTGGAAAGAAGTATGGAGAATTCTCAAAGAGCTAAAAGTAGATTTTCCATTTGATCCTGTAGTTGCTTTACTAGGTATCTACCCAAGAGAAAAAAAAAAATCATTTTATTATAAGGACCTTTGCACTTGAATGTTTATAGTAGCTTAATGTATAATCACAAAGATGTAGAAACAACCCAAGTATCCATCAACACACGAATGGATTAATAAAATGTGGTATATGCATACCCACAGAATACTATTCAGCCATAAAAAGATGGAGACTTTGCATCTTTTGTATTTATCTGGATGAATATGGAGAACATTCTTCTAAGAAAAGTATCTCAAGAATAGAAAAACAAGCATCTCATGTACTCAGCACTAACGTGAAAATTGTAGACTAACAATTACAGGCCCACAAGAGAGAAAAACACAATTAAATTCAAAAAGGAGGCAAAGGGAAAAAAGGGAGAGGTGGAGAGGATGCAGTAAGTTTCCACCTAATGAGTACAATATAGGGGATATGACACACTTCTTGTTGGACTTTAGGTTACAAACGCAAACAACATAACTGAATCTTGTATGCCATCATATTAATACAAAATTTATAAAAACTTTGCTTTTAGAGCAGTTTTATATTCACAGAAAAATTGTGAGGAAGATACAGAAATATCCCATATACTTTTTGCCCCCACACATGTACAACTTCCCCCATTATCAATATCCCCCAGTAGAGTGGTACATTTGTTATTAATACAATTGATGAACCTTTATGACACATCATTGTCACCTAGAGTCCACAGATTACTTTAGGGTTCATCTTGGTGTTGTACTCCTGTGTTTTTGGATAAATGTATAAAGACACGTATCCATTGTTGTAGTATCATACAGACTAGTTTCCCTGCCCTAAACATCCTCTGTGTTCTACCTATACACCCTCCCTTCCCCTGGAAACCTCTGATTCTTTTACTATGTACATAGCTTTGCCTTTCCAAGAATATTATATACAGAAGGTGCCCAAAATATGAATGCACATTTTAAGAAAGGAAAAAAAAAACTGTACTAAAATTGTAATACTCAAGTCACATTTGACTTATGCAATTATGAGAGGTACAATATATAATGCACACGTTAACAAACACTATTAGAATATATTAAATATTATAATTTTGCATTCCCACTATGATAAATGAGAGTTCCTGTTGTTCTACATCCTCCCCAGCATTTGGTGTTATCAGTGTCCTATTTTGCCACTCTGATAGGTGTGGAGTGGTATCTCATTGTCATTTTGATTTGCATTTCCTTGACACATGTGATGTACAACACCTTTTCATATGCTTACTTGCCAGCTGTACATTTTCTTTGGTGAAGCATTTGTTAAGGTCTTTGACCCAGTTTTTAATTGAGTTATTCTCTTATTGCTGGTTCCAATAGCCAGTATATTTTGGATAACAGTCTTTTATTGGATATCTTTTGTGACTATTTTCTCCCCATCTGTGGACTTCTTATTCTCATGTTTTTTCATAGCACTCACTATTTTTATTTTAAGCAAGCCAGCTTATGAATTTTTTCATGAATCATGCCTTGGTGCCGTATCTAAAATAGTCATCAAGATTTTTTTCCTATTGTTATCGTTCTTCTAGGAATTTTATAGTCTTATGTTTTGCATTTAGGCATGTTATCCATATTGAGTTAATTTTTGTGAAGAACACAAGGGCTGTGTCTGGATTCATTGCTCTGCATGTGGATGTCCAGTTATTTCAGCATAATTTGTTGAAAAGACTAGTTTTTCTCCAATTCATCATCAAAACTATTTTTGTAATGACATAAAAGCATCATTTTTCACTGTCTTGATATTTACAATGATATTGCAGAGAAATTGTGAGTCAACTATTGGTACCTTAATTCAATGCAATGCCACTGAATTGTACTAGCAGCTATTGTATTCTTCCCCACTTCATAGTCACAGAAAAAAGGAAGGAAGAAGGAAAGAAGGGAGAAAGAAAAGTAGAAAGGAATGGAAGGAAAGAGGAAAAGAGGGATGGAGGAATAGAAGGTATAGAAGGGAAAACTAATTTAATTTTAACATGTTCTTGATGAAGAAGCAACATTTCTAATTTTACTAAATCTTGGTCCTGGAGTTCTTAATAGTCAGTTTAACAACATGGGAAATATACCTAAAGCCTGTACCTGCAGAGCAAAGCATGAGGATCATCTCAGGCAAAACAATTGTTCAATTGCTTAAATTGTGAGTTGAGTTAGTAGCTCTTTTCATGTGCCATCAATTTATACTAAGATGAACTACTGACCAACTACTGACCAATCAATGGTTATTGAGACATGCATATTTGGCAGACGTTTCTTTGAAAATGAATGAAATAATCCTGTCATTTCACAGAAAACAACTGACAGTATTTTTCTCAAAGTTAATATTTGTGCTTTCAAGCAAAAATTAGAATTCTAGAAAGCTGTGTCTACTGCTGTAAATGTGACAGCTTCCCAATACTTAAAGACTTTTTATAATGAGATTGTTAGTGATAATAACAAATGAGATGTTTTCATATTGGGTAATGACATATGTCAGCATTTTTAAGATCTATACTATTCAAGGAATCAGTATTTTCCAAATGACCAATACACAGTGCTACAAAATCTTACATGGGCAAAAGAGCCATTCAATGTGTGAGACAGATTGATGGATTTTGATGTAGCAGAGTATAAAAATATTAATATAGTTTCAGATACCGTATCACAGCAAATCCTTAGGAAACTATTTGTTCAGTTTAGTGTAATATCAAAGATGAATATTCAAAATTATATTGAAAAGTTATGAAAATAGTCTTTTTTCCAACTACATAAATGAGGCCAGGTTTTCCTTCATATACTTCAACTAGAACAACATATCACAACAGATTGATTACAGAAGAATATTTGACAGTAGAGTTTTTTTTTAAGCTAGAAACTAGAGATTTTCAAAAAGTGAAAATCAGTGTGATTTTTCTCACTAATTTTTTGTTTCTTTCCCTGAGGCTAACAAAGGGGTCTTCAGACCAAGAGGTGTGAGAACTGCAGTTAAAGGTGGTTCAAGATACTTTCAAAGCTGCCCTCAAACTTCACTGTCTATGGTGACAGGTTACTACATGTTTTCCACTAATTCTCCTAAGGACTAGCTCTAAGTGCTTTATTGTTTAATCCTTTATTTATATTCCTTCACTCACCAGAACTTAAGCCATGGAAGAAACAAACGGAATTAGACAAAGGGCTCTTTATCACTGTGGTGGCTTCTGAATCCCGGGACCATCCATCCCAGCTTTTCCTTCTCTTGACACTGGGCTCTGTCCTGTTTCCCTACATAAACTTATGAAGTATTCTAGATCCATTTGCAAAGGCCATATGAGCCCACTAGTGCTCTTTGTGTTAATGCATCCACATAGATATAGCCCTAAGTGGGAAGTTTTAGCAAAATATGGAGGAATAGAAACCAGAGACCTCAGCATGGAGAAGAAATGCTTTGAATTAGTTTTTTTTTAACTAATCATTTTTAAAGATTTTCTATGTAGGGGGGGTGATAAGAGAGGGCAGAGACAACGGATGGACTCCATGATGCTGTGCAATACTCCAAAGCTTCTCCTTGATTAAATCAGTTCAGGGACTGTGATGCATGTTATTCTGAATAACACTAGGCTGGCTATTACAAGATAATGGTTTCAGTCTTGGTTTTATCACTCAAAAATTTTGAGATTATTAAATTTACCATCTACAGAAGATGGTAGATTTACTTTTTATGCATTAGGTGGTAAATAGAACCCTGTATTAGGTGTATGGAGAACACGCCTCAGGTGTTTGGTAATGCTCCTTTGGTAGTATTTTAAGTTTTTACTTTTGTATTAATATTAGTATGGAATTTGTGATGCCAGGAAAGTTGATAATTGTTTTGAGGCCTCGCTTATTCATTTCTAACATTTCTGGTGCATCTTCCAAAGCTGTGAGCTGCAATGGAAAATGGATAAAATTAGGAAGTCAACGTGCTTAGAGTTTTGTTCCAGCAAGAGCAACTATCATCCAAGTGACCAGTGGGCAGACCCTTCCCGGGCTTGCCCCTTTGTTTGCTCAACTGTGAAACAAAATGGATGGACCAAATAATCTCTCAGGTTTATTTATTCATTCATTCATTCATTCATTTACTGAGACAGAGTCTCACTATGTTGCCCTCGGTAGAGAGCCACAGCATCACAGCTCACAGCAACCTCAAGCTCTTAAGGGATTCTCTGCCTCAGCCTCTCAAGTAGCTGGGACTACGTGCACTGCCACAATGCCCAGCTATTTTTTGTTGTTGCAGTTGTCACTGTTGTTTAGCAGGCCTGAGCCAGGTTTGAACCTGCAATCCCGGTGTATGTGGCTGGCACCCTAACCACTGAGAGCTACCTAATCTCTCAGGTCCTATTCAGCACTGGCATTCTCTGGTCTAGAGCCTCCTCTGATCCTAGAAGGGTTAACACTCTTTCCTAGATTACCTATATTCAGGGCAGAGCAGGGCCTAGTACCTAGGCCTTCTAATTTCTGAGTTTATAAATGGATTGTTCAGTCTAGTTTTCCAGGATAACCCAAACACCTGAAAAATTCCATTTCAATGAATCATTCTTTAAGACCACCCTGATTACATGAGGCGTTTGTATGATTAAAAAACAACAACAAAAGACTTTGTTGTTAAATAAGGAAGGAAGACACTGTCTCCTGAGAACCAGCTGTCCTGCAAAATTTCAAGTATTTAATATTTCCTAATTCCAGTGGGTTGCATATGCCCCAACAGTATCCATCCTTGTGTCATTTTCTTAGTTCCAGGCCCAGCAGCAATCAAGAAGTGCAAGGAAGTGTAGCCATGTGGCAACAATGAAAACAAGAAATTAATCAATCTCTCTCCAACTCTAATGAAGGGGGAAACTGCAAGAACAGGACTACGGCAGAAAAAAGGCCTGAGATCTGTTCTATGTTTCATGCCCATTTTATATATTAAAACAGTAATTGCAATTGAGTTATTTAAAGAAATAAAAACATACATTTCCTTGGAGCTTCGATAGATTCTATTTTTCATCCAAATCATTTAAAACAAAATCCATGTCTACATTCATCTTATATAAGAACAATGAATCAATCACATTTTATTGAATGTTCCTCCTCCCTTTGCCATGATAATGGCTAGTTTCTGCACAGTTGATCAGATCAACCAGGCTATTGATTTGATTTGGTCTTTGAAATGGTCCATGAATTAGGTAATTTTATGGTTTTTATCTTAAGAATAAAAATCATACTTACCCAGTGTTTCTTAAAAAGGTGGTCTCTGTCCTACCTACATCAAAATCATCAGTAGTGCTTATTATAAATGTAGATCCTAAGGACCCCTCCCTAATGTTTCTAAATTTAGAATCCCTAAAGGTGGGGATTCACAAATGAATGAGTTCCCCAGCTGATTCTTCTGAAATTTATCTGTGAAAGTCACCAATGTCCTAACTGATGGGGCAATACTATCTTTTTGGTCTTCACTCTACTCAGACATATTGCAATACTTGACACTGTAGACTCCTTCATTATTGAAACTCTCTCTTTCTGATTTCAGTGTCTGAGACTGAAATCTCCTACCTCTAACTCATTTATCTTCCTTATTTACCTGCCTTCTTTTGTTACTTATTTTCTTCCTCTGGTTCTTAAAACATAGAATACTTTAGTTGACAATCCCACTGAGATTGAATCCAAAAGGGAAAGACTTTCTTCCAAAGCAAAATTAGGTACTATTAAGAAGAAAAAGAATAGATGCTGAATAGGTAAAAATTATAGTTTTCCACTATATGTCCATGCTTTTGAGATCCTTGAGGTCATGGACTACTTCTTCATTGTATCTGAATCCTTAACCCTTAGAGTAGCATGTAATACTTAGGAGGCTTTCATTCCATCTCTAATGAATTAATGAATAAATAAATTGGATAAATAAGTGCCATGATGACTCTAATTTTGCAATTAATGAACACTAACATTACCATTGAAATAGTGTGTAAGTCCTAGCTCCTTCCAATCCGCCTTCAAACAATCTTCAAAAAACTAGATGTTAATCAACTTCAATCTCCTGATTAGAAACATTAAATGGATCCAGATATAAGTTCATGCCCTTGGAAATCAAGCATTTCTTTTACATAATCCAGCTTGTTTTTTCAACATCAGCCCCTAACTCTCTCACACAATCCCTTATAAAGCAGCCAAACCATGCCATTCTTTCTTCTGTAAACATTTTACACTTTCTTGCTTTTTAACATTTGTCTATGTAAATCCTTAAGACATAAATGATTTCTGCAAATTCACCTTTGACAGAAAAACAATCCTATTCATCTTTCAAATTTTATTTTAGATACTGCCTTGTATAATTAACAGGTGTCTATCAAGTTCTCTCCAAGTAGAAGTCACTGAGTTGGGTTTGGTATTGTTAAACCAACAGCAAGCCTTTTCTGTGTCTTCATGGCCCCTGAGTTTGGGAATGATTTTGTTAGAAAAACCTCCTCTTCCAGATTTTCATGTTAGCATGCTGTGGCTCTGCAGTTGCATTTAACACTTACTAATCTGTTTTCATTTTTCTTTTAATGCAATTAGAACATTTGCTCTTCCTATGACTAGACTGTAAGCTTTCTGATAGGGTAGACCAGTGTCACACAGCTTCCTAGCTCTCAGAGTGGAAGCTCATTAAAAACTTGTGGCATGGGATTGGATTTAATCTGTTGTATAATAATTCCTTTGTCTGAGAGCTGAGGAAAGTGAAGTCCAAAGAGATTAAAGAAACTGCTCAAAGTCAGGTAACGAGTTAGTAGCAGAGTCAGAAATAATACTTGTATTTCCCTGAAATGCTCTCATCCAAGTTCAAAAGTTAGTGTGAGGAGGGAAACCTACAGGGTGTTCTAAAACTTGTCTATAAAGTTGCTACACTTAGTGAAAACAAAAAATTGTAATGGAATGTACCTTTGTTTACAAAATAGTCATTACAAAATTTTACAAAGAGGTGGACAACATGTAGGAAATATTTTGTAAAATTATATAGCGAATATTTAGTAACTAAAGGTACATTTAGCTGCACGTTTCCACTTTCTCTATGTATATACATATGTGGTGACTTCATGAGCAACTTTTGGGACAGCCTGTGCTTCTTTCTATATTTCAATATTTGTACCTTTCACATCATACGTTTGCATGCTAAATCTCTGTCACGTTCATGTTCATAGGCAAACTGTCAGTTTACTTTATCCTCATGCTACTTTCTTTTCTTTCCTTTGATTCTTTCCATGTTTTCTATGGGAATTTCTTCAGCTCTGTTACACATATTTCTTGCAGATTATACACAGTATTTCAGCTGCAATAACATCATGATTTTTTTTTTTTTTTTTTTTTTTGGCATACAGAATGACGACGTTGTCTGTCTACTCCCAGACTCCTTTCTGATTATGTCCAGGTAATTGCTGGTCTTTTGGCAGCAACATCAGCACGTGTAGTAGCTATTGAAGGAAAAGGATTCAAAGGTTCCAACAATCTTATTCCAAATTGTAATGGGTAGTGAACCCATCATCACCCAGGTATCATCTGTTTTTATTTTTTTCTTTAAATACATTCCCTACACACACATCGAAATTTGTGGGCTACATATCTGCCCAGTCTCGCAGCCTATAATTTACTCACATCAGCGTGGTATATTACTACATGGAAAGGTTTAGCTCCACCTGAAAACTTCATTGTGTGTCATTTTCAAAATAATATTAGATACATTCCAGTGTCAATATCTTGGAGGTTTCTCTGTTATTGCTGTACCATAGAGAAAAGGCATCTTTTTTAATCTACTGTTTGTTTCTTATATAAGGTATTTTATTTATATAAGTCTTACAGAAGTATGTATAAAGTCTTTAAAGTATAAGATACTGGTCTAAAGACAACACATGACATCTTCTCCCCTTGTTTATTCTGTGCTTAACAAGCTCTAAAAATTCCTTTAGAAAGTTGACAAAAGATGTCAAGGATTTTTACAAAAAATATACCCATCAGCTTTCTATATTCCTGTATTTGCCAAGCTCTTCAAACAGCTCCAGCAGATAAATGAGATATGATTTCCTTTTCCAGAACCACAATAGGTAATGTTTGCTTTTATGTCCAGTGAGCTTTTCCCATACTATAGAATCTTTCATCTACACGAGGCAGATCTTACCTGGGTTGCTCTGGAGTCCCCTAAATAATGTCCAGCACAGTGCCTGGGACATGGTAGTCTTTTCCCTACCTCTGAAACTCCAGTTATTTAATGGCTACCGACTTCAGTGCCGGGAGGGACAGGAAACCCAAGGCTTGGGATCTAGTCCTAATTCTGTCATGTGTTGTAATGATGAGTCTCTTGCCTTTTCTCTGCTTGCTCAGTTGTAAAATTAGGTATTTACAATTAATTGCCTCAGAGATATTCTTGAGCTTTAGTTGTTCAAGGATTCTAAAACCTATTTTGGTCTATAGTTTCAAATTTGCTATTCATCTTTGAAAACATTTACTACTCTGAGGTCTTTACCTTGTCTGAGTCATCAGACATATTGCAGCATCCAGTACAAAAAAAAAGATTTCATTGTATGCCTTCTACTTCTCTTAAAAAAAAAAAAAAAAAAAAAAAAAAAAAAAAAAAAAAGGATAAATTGAATGGGACAGCCTTTTTGAGCAAAAACCAAGATGAACAAATCTCTGTTCTCTTTATTCCTTAATTTCTTTTTATGATCTTTTTTCTTTTACTTTGTGTTACCATTTTTCTTTTATTTAATTTTTTTCTCTTTATTCCTCTCGATCCTTCCTTCCTTTCTCATTCTTTTTGTAATAGAAGCTATACATGGCGGCAAATAGCCTGTTTGTGTTTTCCTGCTATTCAGATCTATACTCACAGAGTTTCAGAATTAGAAATTTTGGAGAGCTAACATGATATAATAGAAATAAAATAAAAATTTAATAATAAGCCTTAGTTATGTGATCTCAGGAAAACTACTTAAGTTCTTTGATTCTCCATCTGTAAAATGAAGATTGTAATAAAAATACTAAACATTTGTCTGAAGATTAAACAAGCGATAGTATAAAGCACTCTGCAAACTCTTTTACCTAAATATTGGTTATTATAGTTATTATAAAATCCTCTGTCTTCTCATTGGTTTGGCTTTCCCTGGAAAGCTGGTGCCGGAATTCAATTTTGAATTCTACTTTGCACCAGACGTTGCATTTTTAAAAGAAAGACCTGAACACGCTTTCCTATTTCCACATGGGCTATCTTTCCCTTTCAAAACACAATGCCTATGGTCTGACAAAGGCTTCTTTCCTATGATAGCCATTTGGCAGGGGTTTTGTCTGAAAGCCTGTTCAAGCAGAACGTGTGATTTACTGTTGGTTGCGAAGGTGAAAGATATTTTGACAAGTGGAGAAATGGAGAAAGTCTGAGCTTTGTTCATTAACATGCAATCTTCTTTGTATGTGTGAAGGGGGCGGGAGACAAAGTAGGGAGGGTTAGACATCTGAGTTATAAACTTGAAGCCTAATTTGGTTATGGAAACAGATCTGTGTCTGGCAGAAACACATGGCACCCCAGTCCTCGGGCCATCAGTGTTTGGGAAGTCTGATTCATTTAATTGGTAAATCATCTGTCTCGCATTGTCCTCCACCAGCATTATCTGCAAGGCAGCTGCCCACCTTGGCTAATTTAAATAAGATTTAGCAGAATAGCCTCCTGTCCCTCCTGCCAGAACATTCATAGCACCAAATTAGTGTTGATTGGCACTTCCCACCCAGCCATTGGTGATTCACAGATAAGATTTTGTTACTGATCTATGCCAGAAGGAGTTAGACGGGATATCTTTATTGCCCCCTTTCCATTGAAGAGGGTTTGGCCTGTTCACTAATTTTCTTTATTTGTCTGCAGAATCCATTGTGTGAACAGCTGTCATGCAGGTGGGAACTCCTCAAAGCATTCTGGGAAAATGTTCACTATTTCAGG
Organism: Loris lydekkerianus; assembly: GCA_963574355.1. Classification (NCBI taxonomy): domain Eukaryota; kingdom Metazoa; phylum Chordata; class Mammalia; order Primates; family Lorisidae; genus Loris; species Loris lydekkerianus. The sequence continues at coordinate 5,124 of CAUYPK010063740.1, read as the reverse complement.
CCATTCTCCTGATTTTCTTTCACTTTTTCAAAAAAGCCAACTAATCCTCTAAGTGACTGGGGAAATTATTTTTCCATCCTTCGGGAAGTTTAACAGGAAGGTCATTCATTGGATTCAGTCAACATAGCTCTAAGGATCACCTTTTATGTGCTGGTTGCTGTCGGTGACAGATACGTGGGTCACAAATCCCATGATTAGGAACTTGTAACATAGATATGTCCACAAATAGCCAATTGCACTTGGAAATAATCAAGAACTTGAATGACATTTTAGTGATATTTGTGCCTAACCTCCCACCTAGTTTTTTTACTTGGATTCCAATTCTCTTTCTTTCTCACCTTTTCTGCAATTTTCCTTAGGGGCTATTTCAGTTTTCTTTTTTCTTTCCCTTTTTTTTTCTTTCTTTTTCTTTCTTTCTTTCTTTTTTTTTTTTTTTTTTTTAGTCATCGTTTAAGTTATACAATATTGTAGATAATGCTGTAATAGTCACAGGTTTACTGCTAAAATAAAATATTTTCTACATACAATTAAGAAATTTATTTTAATAGAAAATGTTAAAGTTCCCTCAGTTTTCCTTTATACTTAAATGCCTTTCTTTTTTTTTTTTTTTTAACAGAAGTTATCACTATTGTGAATGTGATATGTAGGTATCAAGTCCACATTTTTAAACCTAACTGCATGTACATCTATCTGTAAGAATATACAGCATCAGACTATATTTCTTATTTGTAAAAGTTATACTATCGATATTATTGTGCAAGCTGAATTTTCTGTCAATGTTAGGATGAGCAGATCTGTATCATTACATATAGTTCTATTTTGTCTTTAAATTACTTTGTAATTCTTCCTATGCCATTTTATTTATTCTTTCTCTGCTTAATGGATATTTGATTTTTTTTCTTCCTTTTGTTTTATTTTTACTATACTCAACAATGTTTTGGCAAACATCTTCAAAGACATCTACCATTAAACAAGAGGGAGAATTTCTCTAGGGTATATACTTAAAAGTGGAATTGCTGCATCATCGGTCATACAATTACAGAATTTTTCTATGTATTTCCAAAGTGCTCTTCCAAATAGTTGGGCCAATTTGTATTCTCACCAGCAGTATTTGAGAGTGCTCACTGTTCCTCTTCCCTGCCAAAACTTGGTACCCTATTACTTAAAGATCTTTGCCAGTCTGATAGGGTTAAAGAGTACCTTATTAGTATTTGAATTTTCCTGATTAAAAGTAGGGTAGGTACAGCTTTTTCACATCTATTTTCTCTTCAAGTGCCCTCTTCTGTGAATTGCCTTTTTGCATTTTGCTTTCATTTTCCTATTTGTCTTTTTCTAAATTGATTTGTAAGAGTTCCTTTATATTTTTAATATTAATGTTTTGCCTGTTATACATGCTGTAAATCTCTTCTCCCAGGCTGTGGTACATCTTAATCTTGTTTATGGTGTCTTGTTCCACAGCAATTTTACATTTTTGAAGATTTTAATTTGGTGTTTTGGTCAAGAAATGCTTTCTAACCCCCAGGATTTACTATTTCTTTCTACACTGGACTCTAATATTTTCAAAGGACTTCATATATATATATATATATGAATATGTATACATATATATATGAATACATATATATATATATGAATATGTATACATATATATGTATACATATATATATGAATACATATATATATATGTATATGTATATTTAGTTTTTAAAGACATTGGAGTTTGTTTTTGATTTTGGTTAAGATGGGAATCTAATTTGATTTTATTTTCCATGTGAAAAGACAACTGTTTCTATGTCATTTTTATCTCGACTGACTTTGTAGACCCTCTCTGGTCATATACCGAGGTCTCAGATATGCTTAGATCTCTCTGCGAGTTCCTATTGTGTCACATTTTGTTCCATCACTGCAATTATACCATAGATTTTAATTTCCACAGCTTTATTAAAATATTTGATATTTAGAATAAGTCTGCAAGTGTGATTTTGACTTTATTGGTACTCCACTGTTCTTTTTATTTTACCCTAAATTTTTTTTTTTAATGACTTTGTGTTTTCACTGTCATGTCTTTGCTTTGGCAAATGCTAAGGAGCTGTGTAACATCTGCTTTGTTTACAAATGGGTCACAGCATTGGACTTTAACTCTTCTTTATCTCAGTAAATACTTTGCATTCTTGCTCACATCCTTTTTATCAACCAAAATAGCCTATACAATCTTTTTCCCAGAACCTGAATCTTAGAGTCTTGAATTCTGACCACCAATCCAAATGATCATTGTGCTATTTCTTCCAATGCATCTAGAAGCCACCACAGGAATCAGACTCCTGGTGATAATTCTTTGGATTTTCAGGGCAAAGACATTCTCTAAGCTCTCAACATATGATTTGCCACAAAGATATTACCTAACACAAAGTCAAAAATCAATATCAAGCAGACAAGCGTGTCTTAAGAAAAGCTGACCTAGAGATGAAAATGAAAAATAAAGAACTGTGAGTATTCACAGAAAGGTGAAATTGTCTGGAGCAATCAAAGAAAACTGCAAAAATAATAACATTTTACTTGGAACTTTGAAAATAGGCAAGATTTTCACATGGAGAAATGGAGAACAGCATTCCTGTTTAAAAATTTATTATTACTATTTTCTTTTTTTGAGAGAGAAAGTCTCACTTTATTGCCCATGTCTTGAGTGCTCTGGCATCATTGCTCACAGCAACTTCAAACACTTGGGCTCAAGTGATCCTCTTGCTTCAGTCTCCCAAGTAGCTGGGACTACAGGTGTCTGTCATAACATTATGCTTTTTTTTTTTTTTCCTATTTTTCATAGATATAGGGTTTTGAATTCCTGAACTCAAGTGATACAACTGCCTTGGCCTCCAAAAGTGCTAGGATTATGAGTGTGAGACACCATACTGATCATCGGTGATGGTCAATGTGAGACACCATTCCTGATTTAGGGCTTCCATGAGTAAAGCTGTGGTAACTGGATGTAAAAATGGGACTGCCAAGTTTGGCTTAAGACCAAAGAGAGATTCTAGATTACTCCTGTGAGATTTGCATAAAAGCTGACCAAAAATCAGTTTCATGAAAAGGATCCAAATTTTTGTTTTCTGTACATTCAGTCTATAAAAGGGATTAGAAGGTAAAGAAAATTGAAGAGGATTTTTAAAAGGTTTTCTTTTCTTAATTTTAAAGTATTACATGTGTAAAGATATTTTTGGTTATAGGATCATTTTTGTAATGCTTGAATCAGGGTTGTAAGTGTGTCCATCACCCAAATAGGGTTCATTGTATTCATTGAATGAGTTTTCATCCATCCACTTCTTTATCACCCTGTTTTCCATTGAGTTTTACTAAACTCTATGCATGTGTGTACTCATCACTTAGTTCCAATTTAACAGTGAGTACATGTGGTGTTTGCCTTACCATTCTTTAGATGCTTCAGGGAGGGTGATAGTCTCTAGTTTCATCCAAATTGTTGCAAAAGGGCTCTTCTCCATGAAATTATGAAAGATAATTTTCCAGACATGCCAAGAGATTCTGAAATTCAGATACCAGACAGTTTCAGAACCCCAGCATGACTCAAACCAAATAAGACATCCCCCAGGCACATCATACTTAACTTCACAAAAGTTAATGTGAAGGAGAAAATTCTGAAAGCAGCCAGATGTAAGAAAATCATAACCTACAATGAGAAGACTATTAAAATGACTACAGATCTCTCTTATGAAATATTTCAAGCCAAAGAGGGTGGTCATCGACTTTTAATCTCCTAAAACAAAATAACTTTCAAGCCAGAATCCTGTATCCAGCTAAACTGAGTTTCATTTATGATGGAGAAATTAAATACTTTAATGACATTCACATGTTGAAGAAATTTGCCATAACTAAACCAGTTTTTTAGGATATTCTCAGACCTATCCTCCATAATGACCAGTACAATACTCTAACATAAAAGTATTCTCACTCAGAAACTTTTGATCAAACTTCAACTTCCACAGTGGTGAAAGGATTAAAAATATCCACTAGACTTTCAAAAAACTTGATACCCAAAATATTTACCAATATTCTGCATAAATATGAATGGCTTAAACTGTCCTCTAAAGAGGCACAGGTTAGCTGACTGGATACAAAAATTTAGGCCAGATATCTGCTGCATAGAAGAATCTCATCTTACATTAAAAAGTAAATATAGACTAGAGTGAACAGATGGTCATCTATATTTCAGGCAAATGAAAATCAGAAAAAAGCAGGTGTTGCAATTCTCTTTGCAGATACAATAGGCTTTAAACCAACCAAAGTAAGAAAGGATAAGAATGGTCACTTAATATTTGTTAAGGGTAATACTCAATATGACGAGATTTCAATTATTAATATTTATGCACCCAACCAGAATGTGCCTCAATTTATAAGAGAAACTCTAACAGACATAAGCAACTTGATTTATTCCAGCTCCATAACAGTTGGAGATTTTAACCCTCCTTTGGCAGTGTTGGATAGATCCTCCAAAAAGAAGCTAAGCAAAGGAATTTTAGATTTAAACCTAACCATCCAACATTTGGATTTAACAGACATCTACAGAACATTTCATCCAAACAAAACTGAATACACATTCTTCTCATCAGTCCTGGAACATACTCCAAAATCGATCATATCTTAGGTCACAAGTCTAACCTCAGTAAATTTAAAGGAATAGAAATTATTCCTTGCATCTTCTCAGACCACCATAGAATAAAAGTTGAACTCAGCAACAACAGGAATCTGCATACTCATACAAAAACATGGAAGTTCAATAACCTTATGCTGAATGATAGCTGGGTCATAGACAAGATTAAGAAGGAAATAATCAAATTTTTGGAACAAAATAACAATAAAATATGAATTATCAGAACATCTGGAATACCATAAAGGCAGTCCTAAGAGGGAAATTTATAGCACTGCAAGCCTTCCTCAAGAGAATGGAAAGAGAGGAGGTTAACAACTTAATGGGAGAGGGGGGAGACAAGATGGCGGACTGAAGCCAGCTTTTCACAGAGGCTCCCGTCCAGAAGGAGAGTTAAAGGATGGAAATTTAGTAAGTAACCTGGAGGATTCGAGCTATACCAGGAGAGAAGGTTGGAGATCGCACAT
>CAUYPK010063737.1:0-31220 GCA_963574355.1 Loris lydekkerianus | reverse complement strand
ATTTGCCTGAAAAATTGTCTTCTAACCCTTAACTCAGAGTTTTAATTTGTCTTTTGAAGGCAGGTGTGTTTCCTGCAGACAGCAAATGGCTTAATGCCCTCCAGGTCCATCCACATTGTTGCTGCAAAGCAAGATTTTCTCTCTTTTTTTTTTTTTTAGGCTGAATAGTATTATCTTATATATTATATCACCTTTTCTTTATCTATTCAACACTTGGATTGTTTCCATGTCTTCCTGTTTTGAATAAAGCTGCAGTGAACATGGCATGTCTAAGATTCTGATTTTGGTTCTTTTGTGTCTTTATCCAGAAGTGGGATTACTGGATCATGCTAGAGTAAGGGTGAAAGTTAGGAACTCAGATCCATTTACTGAATAATGTCAAAAGACAGACATTACTTCTCCCACTGGACAGATGCAAAAATTGTAAAATTTGGTTGTAATATGAATATTATGGTTGGTTTCAACTCTAAACGCTTCCTTGGAAAAAGAAAGCTGAAGAGTTTTAAGATGTAATTGATTTCCGTTAGTATTTTACTTGGATATTTTTTATACTATGCCATTGCCTTTCTTGATTTAGGCATATTCATGTTTTTATATATGATTGATTTGTATTGAACACTAATATTGCAAAACTCTGGATTATTAGCCGGTTTACTTATTATCATTTCTTCCATCTCCTTAAAGGTAGCCTCTTACTAATGTTAGGATACTTTCTATTGTTCCGTTTCTATGTAGTATTTGGTAAGAACCAACCATTTGGCTCATTCTTTGTGTGTGTAAATAAAAATCTGCAAGTAAATCAATTACTGTTGTTTTACTAGCTAAGATTTATTTGCTTCTCTCAGAATGTCTTCAAGTTTGTAATCATAATTTTATTTTCCTTTTTTTATTTCAAAGTTTTATAAGGTATAAATATTTTTGGTTATGTGGATCACTTTTGCAGTACTTGAGTTGTGGTTGTGACTGTGCCTGTCATACAGATAACGTCCATGGTACTCATTAGGTAGGTTTTCAACCATCCCCTCTAACCCCCTTCCCTCTTAGTGACTTCTGTTAAGTCTTATTACCTTCTGTGCCTAAGTGTGTACATCACCTAGTTTCAATTTAGTAGTGAGAACATGTGGTGTTTTCATTTCCATTTTTTAGATGCTTCATTTAGGACAGTGGTCTCTAGTTCTACCCAAATTGTCACAAAAGGCATTAGGTCATACGTCTTCATGGCTGGGGAGTACTGTATGGAATATGTGTATGAATATGAGTACTGTATGGAATATATATATACAGAGAGAGAGAAAGAGAGAGAGAGAGAGAGAGAGAGAGAGAGACAGAGAGAGAAAACTCCTCAGCCATATGTATACCATAGAGTATTATATAAATGTAAGTGTGTGTGCTATATATATGTGTGTGTGTGTATATATATATATATCATATTTAATTTACTCGTGTGTGTGTGTGTATATATATATATATATAATATTTTATTTTGTTAATTTACTCATGAATTGATGGGCATTTGAGTAGATTCCACATCTCTGCAGTTGTGAATTGTGCTGCAATAAACATTTGAGTGCAGGTCTCTTTTTGATAGAATGACCTGTTTTCCTTTGGTTAAATGCCTGGTGGTGGGATTGCTGGATCAACTGGTAAGTTGTTTCTTAATTCTTTGAGGAATCTCTATACTGTTTTCCATGGAAGTTGTACTAATTTACGGTCCCACCAATAGTTTATAAATGTTCCATTCTCTTTTCATCCACACAAACATCTGTTGTTTTTGAACTTTTATTTAAAGGTCATTCTGACTCAGTATAGGTTTAATGTGCATTTCCCTGGTTAGTTATGTTGAGCATTTTTTCGTATGTTAAGTGTCCATGTGTCTGTCTTCTTTTGGAAAGCTCCCATTCATGCCTTTTGCTCGCTTTTTAAGGGGGTTGTTTTTTTCTCAATGATTTGCTTGAGTTCCTTGTAGATTCTGGGTATTAGTTCTTTATCAGATTTGTAGCTTGGGAATATTTTCTCCCATTCTGTAGGTTGCCCATTTGCTCTAAAATTATTTTCTTGGCTGTGCAGAAGCTTTTTAATTTAATCAAGTTCCATTTGCTTATTTTCATTGTTGCCTTGATTGCCTTTGGGGTCTTCTTCATAAATTCTTTGCCTAGGCAGATATCTAGAAGAGTTTTTGCCACATTTTTTTCTAGAATTCTTATGGTCCCTTACATTTAAGTCCTTTATACATCTTGAGTTAAATTTTTGTAATGGGTGAGAGATGTGGATCTTGTTTTGTTCTTGGTCCTGTGGCTATGCAGTTTACTATCCAGCACCATTTCTTGAATAGGGCGTCTTTTCCCCAGCATCTATTGTTGTCTGCTTAGTGAGTGATCAGATGGCTATAAGTGGATGGTTTTATTCTGGGTTTTCTGGTCTGTGTCTCTATGTTTGTGCCAATACTATGCTGATTAAGTTACTATAGTCTAGTAGTATAGTTTAAAGTCTGGTAATGTAAGGCATGCCTTTTTGTACCTTTTCTTAAAATTTCTTTGGCTATTTGATCTCCTTTATGGTTCCAAATGAAGTGCACAATTATGTTTCTAGATCTGTGAAATATGACATTGGTATTTTGATAGGGATTTGAATCTACAAATCTCTTTGGATGGTATGGGCATTTTGACAATGTTGATTCCACTGATCTGTGAGCATGATACATTTTTCTATTTGTTGGTACCATCTCTGATTTTTTTCCTCATGGTTTTGTAGTTCTCCCTGTAGAGATCTTTCTCCTCCTTGGTTATGTATATTTCTAGGTATTTTATTTTCTTTGTAGCAATTGTGAATAGTATTGAGTCTTTTTAACAGCAAGAATTTGGACATCAATCTCTGAGGACAGCAGGCATTATTTTTAAATGTTCTATGAGATTCTATTTTAATACACTTACATAATTTTTAAATTTTAATACGTTTTGACCTTTCTTGTCCTCCCCCTTTAAAGTACTACTTTATGACCCTTGCAGTTTTTAAATGGTCTAAGTTCATTTAAAAATCACATAATTTGGATACTTACAGTCTCATTCATTTATAAATGAATATTTTTTGTGTATCTATTCATAATGACATTCATGAGCCAACTGCAATGATCAGTTAAAATGAAGATCTGACTAATAAATTAAAGTGAATACTGTGCAAGTCCAAGATTTATTAATTTTTTGTCTGCTTGATAGCTCTATTGTTGAATGTGGAATATTTAAGTTCTCTACTATTACTGTATTACTATTTATTTCTTCCTTTAGTCCATTAATATTTACATATTTAGGTACTCGGATGTTGGGTACATATATTTGTAATCGCTGTGCTATCTGGACGAATTGATCCCTTTATCTATTTGTCTTTTGTACAGTTTTTGACTTGAAGACTATTTTTTTCTGAAATAAATCTAGCCTCTCCTGCTGCCTTTTGATTACTATTCACATGGAATATCTTTTTCTGTTCCTTCACTTTCTACCTATGTGTGTTCTTAGTGCCAAAATGGGTCTCTTATAGTCAGAAGACACAGAATATCCAACGATCTTTATTTTATCTATGTCTTTTGATTGGAGTACTTAATCCATTCATATTTGAGGCTATTATTGGTACATAAGGGCTTACTCCTGCCATTTTACTATTGTTTGCCAGTTTTTTGTAGAGTCTTTTTCCCTTTATTTCTCTCTTATGACTTGGTAATTTTGTGTTGTGCTAAGCTTTGATTTCTTTCTTTTTCTGATTTGTGTGTCTGCTATATCATTTTGCTTTCTGGTTACCATAAGGCTTATGTAAACTATCTTAGAGTTATTTTAGACTGTTTTAAACTGATAACAACTTAATTTCAATGACACACAAATTTCTCAGCTTTTAGCCTCCTCCCCAACAATTTATATTTTTACTGTCACAATTTACATCCTTTTATAGTATGTATTTTTTATCAACTTATTGGGGCTATAGTTATTTTTTTACCATTTTGACTTTTAACCTTTAAACTAGAGATTTAGAGTATTCATATGTTTTCATGATAGTAAATATTGTCCTTTTATTTCTGGTGGTAGAGCGCCATTAAACATTTCCTATAAGGTGACCTCATGATGATAATATCATAAGCAGTGGGGAACATAGAAAGCTTTTTTGCTAAGATCTTCAGTATATGTACAAGGCCGGAATGCCTGTTCTCACCCCCTCTGTTCACCACGGTCCTGCAAGTGCTATCAAGGGCAATCAGACAAGAAAAAAATAAAAGGAAAGAAAATCAAAAAGGAAAAACTAAAATCATCTCTGTTGCCAGATAAAATGGTCCTGAATATAGAGAACCCCAAAGATTTCACCAAAAAACTTACTAGAACTAATGAATGATTTCAGTAAAGTTGAAGATTCCAAAATCAATATACAAAAATCTGTACTCAAGTAACAACCTAGTTGAAAAACAAAATCAAAAAAATTCATTTATGGTAACTAAAAAAACAACAACAATTTAGGAATAAATTTAAACACAAAAGTGAGAAATCTATTCCCAAAACTATTACTATTATAAAAAACATTGCTGAAAGAAATTAAGGAAGCCACAAATAAATGGGAAGGTATTCTGAGTTAATAGATTGGAAGAATTCATATTATTAAAATGTCTGTATAATCCGGGTGGCGCCTGTGGCTCAAAGAGTAGGGCACCGGCCCCATATGCCGGAGGTGGTGGGTTCAAACCCAGCCCCGGCCAAAAACCGCAAAAAAAAAAAAAAATCTATATAATCTAAAGCAACATACTGGTTCTAAGAAGTCCCTATTGAAATTTTCACAGAAATAAAGAAGTCAAGCCTAAAATCCATGTGGAACTTTAATAATTTCCAGACAGCTAAAGCAGCACAGAGGAAGAGAACAAAATTGGAGGCATCATACTTTCTGTTTAAAAATTATATTACAAAGCTTTAGTAATTACAGCTGTGTCATTCTGGCAAGAAAACAGAAACACAGACCAGTGGAACTGAAGAGAGAGTGCAGAAATAAATTCAAACCTACACGGTCAACTAATTTTTGTCAGTGGTGCCAAAAATCCATAATGGTAAGGCATAGTTTCTTCAGAGCATGGGGCAGGGAAACCTGTTTTCCAAATGCAAAAGAATAAAATACAAATTCTATTTTACACCTACACGAAAATTAGCTGAAATGAACAAAACACCTAAATGTAAGACGTGAAATTCACAAAACACCTAGAAAAGAACAGAGCTGAAAATCTTTCTGACATTGACCTTGGCAATGTAGCCATTAAGTATGTAACAGATTATGTCTAGAAAAACAAGGCATATATCGTAGTTGGAAAATACTTTATTCCTAAAAAATGCTAACGATCATCTGAGTCAGTTGTAATCTTTATGCTGCTGGAGGGCCTTGCCTTGGTATTGCTGGCTGCTGACTGGTCAGAGTGGTGGTTGAAGATTAGGGTGGCTGTGGCAATTTCCTGCATAACAACCATGAAGTTTGCTACATCGATTGAGTCTTCCTTTCACAAAAGCATTCTCTGCACCACGCACTGCTGTTTGCTAATATTCTAACTACAGTAGAACTTCTTTTAAAAGTGGAGTCAATACCATCAAACCCTGTCAATGCTTGATCAACTAAGTTTATGGAATATTCTCAGACGTCTGTTGTCATTTTTAAAATGTTCACAGCATCTTCACAGGAGTAGATTCCATCTCAAGATACCACTTTCTGTTCTCATCCATAGGAGCGAAGACTCAGTAGTTTTATCCTGACGCGTCAGCACCTCAGTTCTGACTTCCAGCCTCCCTTTTAATTCTCATTCTCTTTCTATTTCTGCTACATCTGCATTACTTCCTTCACTGAGATCTTAAAGTCCTCAACGTCTAACTATCTGAGTTAGATGTTCTTACTGATGAAGAAGAGTGATAATTTCTATGCATTTATTTTATCCATGTCATGAACTCAGCAAATAATGTATTTGATATTTATGCAAAACTCTAGCTATAAAACCAGCCCCTGGCAGGACCAGAATCCCCAGACATGGTCTGTATTACTCCTTTAATCATGTTGTAACTCTGTCTCTGCCTTTAAATTTTCCAGTTTTCTGCTATGTGGATTTTTAACATTAACTTCTATTTTACAATTCAGTTTCCTGTGGTTTGGCAGTGAAAGGCTTCCTAAGACTTGATGCAAAGAACTGAGAATGTAGAAATAGACCAAACAACAACTTTCATGTTTAGCGTGAACTTTTCTACTAATTTTAGGACTTTGGGGGGAGGTTAGTTTTCTCAAGATCTAAAAATGTTTATAGCTGAAACTACTTTCACCCGGCAGGAGCTGACCTAAAAACCAGCATCAAATGTTCTATAGTCACGAAGATGAACAGGAGTACCCAGCCGAGCCTGAAAGTGTGAAAAATGTTTGCAGTGAAGAAAAGGGTGCCTCTCTATTGGATATTCCCTGCCTAATCCCAAATATCCACAGCCTATGATTTCTGTAGATAACCTAGTCTAAATATGTGTACTATGCTTAAAGAAGGAATTAGCCAGCTTTGCAATGGAGTGTAAATTAATTCGTTGGCAAGATAACATTCTTCACAAAAGTGACATAAAAGTTTGTTGTAAATCAAATATCCATTAGGTGATATACAAAGCAGATGAAACAAACACATTTTGAAATTAATTACGTTAATATCTAACTTGTATATTGTGTGTCCTAACGGAAGTTCTATGTGGTAATGCAGTCAGTATTGCTTGTTACAGAAAGTGAATTCTGACGCTGGGAGCAGATTAATCACGTTTGTTAATTGTGCTTCCCTGAACTGCTTTGGAGGAGGAGCAGTGCGTAGAATTTACCTTGAGTTTATATTCTAATTTGTTGCAATCTTACCATGTTATAGCCTTTGTATTTCCCCATGATACTACAAGCATAGGTAAATTTAAATTTTAAAACTTGTTAGAAATTGGTTAAGAATTTTAATTTCTTCAGTTGAGTTTAAAAAATGATATAAAAGACACTCAAATACCCTGTGCAATTAAAAATGCTTTATGTTGGTAAGTGACGACATTTATATATTAAGTGTATTTTACCTACTGAGTGTATTTAACAATCAAAGAATATTTATTTACTGTTCTAAAAATCTATGTATATGTTTTGTTAATTCAGTTTTATTAAAAAATGTAAGGAAAGAAATTTATGAAAATATTTTATAATTTTTTAAAAAGGTTGTGGAGATTCACTAAAGAAAAATTTGAAAAGCAGAGTAGAAGGAAGAAAAAGACCTCATAAACACACCACTTGAAGCAGGTTGCTGTTATTATCCAATGTATTTTCTTTTAGTCTTATATTCCTTTTGCCTTTTGGCTGAATTTTTATCAACTGACAAATTAATAATAACATTACATACTAAAATAACATATAATTATAAAATGTGATATACTTTGGTTGCATCAAGAGACTTTCATACAAAGATTTCTTAATTTATAATTCTTACAGTCTTAGAACTTCAATTTCATTTTTATATATTTTGTTATAGCTGTAACCATGATTATATTACTTTTTGCATCTTTATTTTTTCCTTTAACATTGTAAGGTAAACAGTAAGCATTTTTATGTCATTTTAATACTTGTTTTAATTCTGTATGGTTTGATACTGTGCCTGTTTTTGCAGTTTCCATAGTTGTTGGACATAGCTCTTTTTTTTTTTTTCCATTCTAGGGTTATGATTAACACTTACAGTGAATATTACATGTGTTCTAATCTTTTGATTGATTCTTAGAAGTGAAATTACTAAGGCCAAGTCAGTATTATTAAAGTATGTCACTTATGAAAATTGAATGGTTGAACAGTAGTGAGCACTCGTAAATGGGTCAGAGATTGTACTATTATGGGTAATTTGACAAAGGGTCGCAGAAATGAATCAGTGAGAAATGTAACCTTTTCTTCATCTCTTCAAGGAAAAACCAGTGTAGAAAGACTTAACAATAACAACAGAAGAAAAGAAACAACAAATAGATCAAAGCAGCCCTTTCAAACTTGTTATTTTTCTAGCACCAGGGACTGTGATAATATAACAGTTGTTAATCTCTTCTGTTAACAAAGCAATATGCATAAAATTTTAGAGAAAATAAAACCTGTCCATTGTCCTGTGATGCAGAGAGAACCTATCATTTTGATGGGTTGACTCCCATATTTTGTGGGCATGTACTTGTGTTTGAGTACGTGGGGATAGAATTTCCACCCGAGGAAAGGTGGTCTGTAGAGAGAGAAGGGTGTTCTTGGGGAACTAAGTCCTGGCAAGTTTTAGTCTGCTTGGAGCACAGTACTTAGTTACTGAAAAAAGTATGCTTACTGTGTGTTGAATCAGTCTGACATTTATCAAGCCTGTACAGCAGATCCTTGTGTATTACATTTTATTGTCATTGTCTCCAGAAGGATCAGAGGAAAAGATGAAACTCAGAAGTCACCTTTCCTCCTCCTGGTAAGAAAAGGAAAGGTTGAAGTGGACGACGACAGTGACATTATTTATTAAAATCAGGTTTTTGGCTCTTCTGTTGGAGCCCTTTTCATTCTTGCCACTCCCGATTTTCAGTAATCGAGTTCAGCATGGTGTTCCTTTTTATAAGTATATGAAGGAATCCTACACCGATGATACGTTTATATAGGTAGGGTTATACTCTCACCTCTAAATGATGCTGTGTGGTTAATGTCATGTGCGAAACCGAGTAACAACGGTGATTAAAATAAGAACCGTTACAGGTCCCTGAACGTGTACTGTACTCTGTTTTCCAGGGAAGGGTGATGTGTTTGGAGACATCTTCTGGAAGGAAACCACCCTGGCTCACGCCTGTGCCAACGTGCGGGCGCTGACCTACTGCGACTTGCACATCATCAAACGGGAAGCCTTGCTCAAGGTCCTGGACTTCTATACAGCGTTTGCAAACTCATTCTCAAGGAACCTCACTCTTACCTGCAATCTGAGGAAACGGGTACGTAGTCTGGACCCACTTTCTCTTAGTATCTGGAGAGTTGATGAGTGCGGAAGAGTTACTCCATTCCTCCAGTGTGGAAGAGTTATTCCATTCTGCAGCAGTCAGTTCCCACCAGTGTAAAGTGACATCGTTTTCTTTCTCTTTTTTTATGTTTCGTTTACTTCTTAAGGGAAAAGAATCCTGATTATAGGAGGAAAGCTTTGAATCGTTATCACTGAAGATCCAAAATGAAAAAAAAAAAAAAAACTTGAAAAACAAACTATAAACTGTACTCTGAGATAGATAGTTCCTGGAGTTTATAATACTGCCATAAAATAAATTCCAGTGTCTTTTATGATATTATGTGGATATTTTTCTAGAGCTGGCAAAGGTAATCAAGCTGATTGCCTCTGTGGCATTACCAACTCTTGTTAAATCCTTCTTCACACTTCATAATCAACCCACACAGTTTACTCTTCATTAATTCTTTCAAATAACACTGTCTCAAAAATTAATTAGCTACATTGACATAACCTACAAATAAGTATAGGAATCCTTTACTTTGAACTGCTGCTGCACATTTAATCTTCATTGCCACTTTCTTTTTTATTGATGAGTGGGACACAAATGTAATTTGCATAAAGAAATCTCCCAGCTCTGATTTATAGGTCACTGGGCCTTGGCAACGGTGCTTTTATTGCCAAGAATGAATTAAAAGTTTGGATATCAGCACTTAAGGAATTTTATCTAAAATAATTGCCTGTCTAAAGAGAAGTATTTGAAATAGTGATCCTTCCTTTCCATGGCCCCATTAAGTAAAACCTTCCCTGTAGTTAACATGGCGGGGGGGAAAAAGTCAAGAGATGGATTAACGTTTAGACTATAGCAAAATGTCAATGAACACAGTTATATTGATGTAATTCCAAGAAAGGATGGGAGTGTTTCTACCACCTGTGTCACGTGTGTTTGATCTGCATTTGAACATTGTTTTCAGTTTCCACTTTTGTTAACGAATATTTATTGAGTAATTACAACCTGCAAGATAAAAATGAGGATAGCTGTAGAGAGAACACAGGCTGAACAAAGTCCCTGAGCTCGGGAAGCTCATAGTCACGTGCGAATATTACGTGATGTATGAGGACTTGAGACTGAAGGCAGTGGTGAATGCCTGAGAGAGAGACGCCAACTTTGAGCTAAATACGAAAGTTTTTTGCTTACTTACAGGGCGCTCAGAGTCACTTTCAGTATTGAGCAGAAATACGTCACTTTTGATCTATGCTCTGCCTTCTGCAGTGACAAGTTCCTCCACTCCAAGGAAGCTTGTTAGATATTTGGCCCTCTAATCACAATTGACTCTTGAGCAACACAGTTCCACTCAGACGCAAATTTTTTTCCAACCAGCTGTGCATCGTAAATGCAGTATTTGTGGAATATGAAACCCGTGTATGCCAGAGGGATGGCTTTTCCTATAGGTCTGTTCCGCAGGGCTGACTGTGGCACATGAATTTGTGCAGATTTGAGTATGCACAGGTCTTCTGGGAGTAATTCCCCAGATACACGGAGGGGTGAGTGTATTCCTGTTAAATCTTCTCTCGTCTAAAATATGCTGGATTGAAAATCTTGCATGCTGCAAGGTCACCCACACCCCTGTCCATCCTCTTCACATTCCTCAGGACATCTTATTTATCATTATCTTCTTCAAAACAAGTTTACACTGCTTGTTATTTGATGTTTACCATATTCCTGTGAAATCAAATAGGCAATTGTTCCCGACACAAAGCATGTCAGGAAACTCAGAGCTCAGAGGAATGAGTGTCAATCAGCTGATAGACTAGCAATGCAGGGTCTCAAGAGGGACCATGAAGATAAATCAGTCATCAACATTAGCTCGTCACAGAGCTGTGTCACCTCTTCTCTATTATACACACAAACTCACTCTCACACACACCTTCCCGTTGGTTGTCAGAGCTCAGCGCACACAGGAGCGTGGCCACCTCTGAGAGGAAGAGAAGCAGAGCCAGAAAACGCACACTATTTGTTTTTAATAGGACCCAGAAACGATGTGCCTGTCTCCGCAGGTGCCGGTGTGCT
This sequence comes from Loris lydekkerianus, assembly GCA_963574355.1. Lineage (NCBI taxonomy): Eukaryota > Metazoa > Chordata > Mammalia > Primates > Lorisidae > Loris > Loris lydekkerianus. Next base: position 20,169 of record CAUYPK010063737.1, on the reverse strand, counting down.
GAGTTACATGCAATGGCTTCTTCCCTTCAGAACCCGCTCCTGTGATAACTCGCATCAGTGCTTTATCCCAGCCCTTCTTCTCTTGACGGATTGTCTCAGGAACTCGGCAGACAGTGGGAACAGGGTGCAATGTCAGTCCCTGTCACTTCATTTTCATGAGAAAAAAGTATCCTCACGAAAAAGAGAAACGGTGTGAGAACATCTCGTGCACCGATTGGTAGTATCTCCCACCATCCTGAGCACCTGTTCCACTTAGCCAGACCCTTCAGCTTACTTTACAAATAAGAATCTTACAAAATGTTAATAATCCACAAACAAGGCAGTGTGATCTTTCCCCCGTGAGGAGCTTGAGGTTCTGATACTGGGACAGCGAGTTGCCAAATAATTTATAAGCTGGGGCCTGGATGGAACCCACCCCTGCATGATTCTAAAACCTGTGTTTTTTAGACAATCGCAGAGTGCTTTAGTTTGTCCAAGGAGATGACTTTTTTTTTTTCTGCAAGAGTATTCCACAGACATGCTTTCAGTAATTTGTAGAGTTTCTTCTTCACTCATACACTTTATTCCTATTTTATTTATTTGTTTATTTATTTATTTATTGAAACACAATGACACTCTGTTGCCCAGGCTACAGTGCCGTGATGTCAGCCTGGCTTACAACAACCTCAAACTCCTGGGTTCACACAATCTTCCTGCCTCAGTCTCCTGAGTAGCTTACTACAGGAGCCCACCACACCACGCCTGGCTAATTTTTCTATTTTTCCTAGACATGGGGTCTTATTCCTACTCAGACTGGTCTTGAACGCCTTTGTTAAAAAAGTTTCCATCTTTTTAATGGCTGGATAGCTTTCCATGATACATACACCACCATTGGTGAATCCGTTTGTGGGTTGATGGGCGTTTGGGCTGCTGCCATGACTTGGCAATTTGGAATTGAGATGCAGTAAACATTCCTGTGCAAATTTCTTTGTAGTAAAATGACTTTTGTTCTTCTGGATATCAAATGGAAGGTCGTTTAGTTCTTTGAGAATGCTCTATACTTCTTTCCATAAAGATTGTATTAGTTTGCAATCTCACCAGCAGTGTAAAAGTGTTCCCTTCTCTCCACATCCTCACCAGCATCTGCATTTTGGGGACTTTGTGATGTGGGCTAATCTTAGTGGAATTAGGTGATATCGCAAAGTGATTTTGATTTGCATTTTTCTTATGATTAAAGATGGTGAGCATTTTTTTCATGTGTTTGTTAGCCACTCAGCTGTCATCTTCAGAGAAGTTTCTGTTCAGGTCTCTTGCCCACATAGAAATGGGTTTTTTGGCTGTTTGTTATTGATTAATTTGAGTTCTGTATAGATTCTGGTTCTGAGGACTGTCTATGGGACCCTTAGTTGTGCAGAAGCTTTTTAGCTTGATCAAATCCCAGCTATTTATTTTTGGTATTGCTGCAATTGCCAGGGCCCTAAACTCCAAACCTGGAAAGGACCTAATGATGGAACAAAATTATAGACCAATACTATTAATGAATATCAATGCTAAAATAGTCAATAAGATCCTAGCAAACAGAATACAGTGACACATTAAAAACGTTATACACCACGATCAAGTTGTTTTTATCCCAGGGTTACAAGATTGGTTCAACATACACCATAAATATGATTCACCACATAAATGAAATAAAAAACTAAGACCATCTGATTCTCTCAATTGGTACAGAAAGAGCTTTTGGAAATATCCAGCATCCTTTCATGATTAGAACACTTAAGAAAATATATTGCTATTCAATGTAATCCTTTTTTCCACACAAGATGCTGAAACCTACAGACATTTTGTTTTATAAGGGAATGAACCATTCTAAAATCAGTGATACACTATATTTGTCTGTGAGCCTTTCAAGAGAATTTCATTCCCCTGAAACTTAAAATAAATGTTATACAGGGTGGCCATAAAGTTTGTGTGGCATTTTAAATTGCCCACAAACCTTATGGCCGCCCTGTATTAGCACTTACAGCTGTGTTAAGCATGGCTGATATTTTGAATTACTTCTGAATATTTCCTTCACTTTCAAGATAGTAAGAATGTATTTTGCCCCTGTTGCTGTCCACTGGCCTAGTCAGAGACACGGAGGCAGATACTGCAGATGAAATGAATGATTTATTAAGGGATGGCAGGTGCTTGCTCAGGCACAGCAGCAATTGGCCATCTTTACTCACTTTCTTATATACCCAAACTCATCAGATAGAAATAATCCAAGAACAAGGAAGACGTAAAGATGCCTTATCAGAGTTGATCCAGCAAAGTACATACACACCTTTCTAAACCAAGAATATCTTATTTAGAGATAAACAGCAATGGAGATGAATGACAAAGGGCTGGGTTGTCTGTTTTGTTTCCCTACTTCTCTATATGATTAACTGAAAGTTTTGTGTAAATAGAGGTACGGGATTAAGTGCAACTGTCCATTGCCCGAGGCAGATGCTCTGTCTCCAGCTCCACCTGGTGAGAGCCCTCTGGGATATTCTTTCCTTTAAGGCGTGACTGCCTGCATTTTTCAGCCAAGCCACTTATATGAGCTGGGGGAGAATATCCCCAAAACTCACACCTAGCCCAAGTACTGGAAATGTCCCTTCTCAGGGTCTCGTAACTTTAAGGAGCACAAATGAGACTGATTCATCTACAAGGGTGCAATGGACTGTGCTCTTTCATTCCTCCACTTCGACTATTTAAATAAGATGATTGAGGAATTTTATTTGCTGTTTTCTATACAAAAAACACTTTGAAAACAATTTGTTAAAGTGTGGCGCAGAGAGTATCGGCTGGCTCAGCATCCATCCATCAGGCCCCACTTGTAATGAGTGCTCAGGAAATAAAAGGCTCACTGCCTGCTCTCCAGGGGGCCACAGCCCGGAGACAGCACTGTGAGTAGCAGGAGAGGGTGACGCTTAGTATAAAGGGGACATCGAGGAGATGGGTTCAGTCCATCCCAGCGGAGAAGGCGGGAAGGATTTGGGCGGGTGATGATGTCATTAGAGTTAGGATTTCATGTCAAACGGAATATTCTGCAGCAAGAAAGGAGCTTGTAGATTACTTACCTTATTTTATTTTCTTTAAAGATGAGAAAAACTGAGACCCAGAAAATTAAGTGATTTTGTCAAGTTTACTTAGTGGCAGAGCTGAAACTAAAACCTAAGCCCTCTGAAATCCTCGCGATATTTCTGCCATGTAACTTAGCTTAAAGATGCTTGGTAGACGATTGTGAGTAAAGTCCAGTACTTGATGGTGTCGATTTTTAATGGAGAAGGACAATACATAGTATGTGTCTATATGTGATTCCTGGATTGATTACAATGTTTTTCACACCGTGACTCAGGGTAAAACTAACACTGGAGCCAAAGCAGGCAAGTTATAAGTGGTGTGTGAGCATGAACCTGGTGTGGCCGACGGCATGCGCGGATCTCATTTTAGTGAAAGCACATGGCTTCCAGGACGGCATTGTTCAAGAAACGCCACGGAATATGCAGAATATTGGTTTGCTGATGGTACTACATTTTTCTGGTAACTTCTTTGCTATCATGTCAAGGCTTTTAAGAGCTATGCTGGCTGCTGCACCATTTAGTATAAAGATATAGAAAGAAAAGAATTCTCAGATGAAACAAAAACCACTACTTTCTCACTTTTGCATTTTAGAGTCTTTTTTGAAAAGATGTTAAAACTTTCACATTTTAAAATATTGACAAGTTTACCACCAGATGTGAAAATCGTGAGCACCAGAAGTATTGGTGGTTAAAACAAACAACAGAAAAGCCCAGGGACACACCTGTAATCCTAGCACTCTGGGAGGCCAAGGTGGGAGGATCACAGGATCTCAGGTGTGAGCCCGAGTAAAAGTGAGACTCTATGTCTACTAAAAATAGAAAAAAAAAAAAATAAAACTAGCAGGGCATTATGGCAGGTGCCTATAGTCTCAGATACTCAGGAGGCTAAGGCAAGAGGATCACTTGAGTCTAGGAGTTTTCAGGTTGCTGTGAGCTGTGATGATGCCACAGCCTCTACCCAAGGTAATAGAATGAGAGACCCTATGTCAAAAAAGCAAACAAAAAAAAAAAAAAAAAAAAAACCCCACAGATACAAAAGAAATAAAGAAAAAAAGGACTGTTTCCATATAGAACTGGGAAACTCTGAAACTTTTTTTTTTTTTTTTTTTTTTTGCAGTTTTTGGCTGGGGCTGGGCTTGAACCTGCCACCTCTGGCATATGGGGCTGGCCCCCTACTCCTTTGAGCCATAGGCGCCACCAAAGCTCTGAGGCTTTGTTGGTGGCAGAAAACAGGCATAAAATAAGCCAGTACGAAGAATGGGTTTTTGTTGGGAGAGAGAACTAATTACTATGCAACTAACCCTAATGAAAATAAATAAATAGCTGAGGACAGCACCTGTGGCTCAAGGAGTAGGTCACCAGCCCCATATACCAGAGGTGGTGGGTTCAAACCCAGCTCCTGCCAAAAACTGCAAAAAAGTAAAAAATAAAATAACTGAGATTAAACCATGTTAATACAGGCTAAGATTATGGGATGAAGTGGGCTTGCTCCTACGTTCCATGTCTGTGTTATTCTAGGGTGTAAACCCCTCTCGTGGTTCCAGGATGAGCGGTCATGGTCAGGGGATGACTGAGTCTTTTCACTTCATGCCTCTGCTTCATTTGTCACTGGTATAATCAAAATGTCTAAGAAAAATGGCTCCAGAGAAAGTATTTTTCATACTTTTACTATTGTCATAAAGTGGAAATTACAGGACGTTGGTAAAAATGATGCCAAGCTGACACCTGCCCTTTAGTTGTGGTCTCAGAAAGGTGCCTCCTCGTTGGTTCAGGGACCCGTCTTCCTCTGGATCCTTGGTTCCTGGCTAAGACTCCTTAATACTGAGCGCACAGGCTGATGTGAGATCCCTTCCTGATATTTATTTAATTCTCATGTTAGTCTGCGTGAACTGCTATAACAAAATATTACGGACTGGGTGGATTAAACCAGAGAAGTTTATTTTCTCACAGTCTGGAGACTAGAATTCTGAAATCAAAGTGCCAGTGGGGTTGATGTTTGGTGAAGTCTCTCTGCGTTGGTTGCAGACACACCATGTGCTCACCTGGCCTTTTCACAGTCGTCCTGGGTCCAGGGAGTGAGCAGTTCCCCACTGTCTCTTCTTATAAACACACAATTGCAAGCCAGCACAGCAGCTCCGGCCTGTAGTCCCAGCACTCTGGGAGGCCGAGATGGGAGGATCCCTACAGCTCAGGAGTTCAAGACCAGCCTGAGCAAGAGTGAGACCCCATCTCTATTAAAAATAGAAAAAATATATATATATAGTGCCAGCTACTGAGGAGGCTGAGGCAGGAGGACGCGTAAGCCCAAGTTTGAGGTTGCTTGGAGCTATGACATCACTGACATGACATCATTTTACTCGGGGTGACAGAGTGAGATTCTGTCTCTTTTGTCTCAAAACAAAAAAGACACAAATGCTATCGTATCTGGGCCCCTGTCATTATGATCTCATGTAACCTTAATTGCTTTTTAGAAGTCTCATTTCCAAAACAAGTCACAGTGAAAGTTAAGGCTTGCCCATATGAATTTGGGAAGGTGGAAAACACAGACATTCAGTTCATAAAAGCCATGTTGCATTTCTCAATTAAATATGAAGGAATAACTTTGAAAAGTGTGTTAAAATCAAACTTGCAGCTGAAATGTATCCACATATTGAGGATGTTCAGTAGCATCAGCATTCCACATTAATTTCTATAACTTCTGGACAATACATAATGATCAATACTAGCAAAACATTCTTGCATTCCTATAGTGATTTAAGAAACATTGATATTTAAACTTAGAAAAACTATTCCCCTCAAGTGGTCAATACAAAATGGAAAAACAGAACCCAGAAGTATGTATAGAATCCCTTTCACCTCTGAAAGCCGTGTCCTTTCCCACAGAGGTCAGCTGAAGTCAGCTGGCAGAAGTTGCAGAGGCACAGAACCCACCCTGAGTTTCAATGTTCAGTAGTAACAAATGGTGGTTTAGGTTCACTGTGGTGGTAGCACAGGCTCAGACCTCCATAACTACTTTTCTTTCCAGAAATCATGCTTATTATGGTGAATCCAGCAGCATGGAATACATATATATGTATATACACACAGAGATATATATGTGTGTGTGTGTGTGTGTGTGTGTGTATATATATATATATATAAAACTTTTTTTTTTTTTTTCCTGTGCACATTGATGCATCTCAGCAGCAATTACCTTTTAGGGGTGAAAAACATGCTGGAATTGGATATCCAACAGGCCTAAAGGACCTGCTTGGTTTACTTGTGTTGCAGACGGCCTGTATTTCAGGGGTCAGCATAGGCATGGGTGTTCCGACTTCCCCCACTTTCTTTCTTTTTTTCCTCTTCCCTCCCCACAGTGGTACATCACCTAAACAAACCACCAGGGCCCCTTCATTCTGCACACCCATCATGTTGATCCTATGGAAAAGGTATCACTAAAACCTTGTCCACACTTAGAAGATGCTATGGTTTCCACAAAGCTTGGAAATACTCTGTAGTATTTATACTTTTCTCATAGCACTGCCACTGATTGTGGTGCTTTGGTTTTCTGTTTCTATTTTTGTGAATTAGATATTGTTTGTAATCTTCAGATTGCCAATGACCATCCCAGTGCCTGTGGTGTGACTGAATGAATGAATGGTTATGTGCCCCACAGTTTCATCATCGTTGACTGGAGTAATCACTGTCACCGAGAAAAACACACGAGACTCTCGGCAACTTTGGCACCATACCTTATGAAACAGGATTCTAGAAGTGGCCATTCCTGAATCGTGCTAAATCACGACTGGGGTTACCTTCCAGCCACCGTTTCTAGCCGTTCGTGCCTGCGGATCCTGCATGGTCGTGCGGTGGGGTGTCTTGTGCTTTCAGAACCGTGTGGCGATTTTGATCCACTGTTGAGTGAATTAAGATCACCTAGTGCCAGGGGCTGTGATTGCCAGAACAGTGCTTATTCCCATTCTGAAGGACTGTGAAGAGAAAACATATTCTCAGAGTTTTGTTGTTGTTTTTCTTGAAGAACTCACATACCACACTTGAGCCTGAGCAGGGTGCAGTTATAGTTTTCATTACCTTGTTTGATCAGAAGGATTGCAAATTCACCCCACACTTTGGGCCTGCTCGCAGCATCCCTGCTCGCGTGTCACAGTTGGTGGAGTTTTACCTCCCAGATGGTGTAGCCTGCTGCTTTGCAGTGCACACACAAGTGTTACCTCCTCTACTGTGGTGTGACATCGGCACTGTCAGACGAGGGAGTGAAGAGAGGTGAGTCGCTGGTGCCACGCAGGTGGCCGTCGTCCTGAGGATCCAGCCTCAGTGTTCCAGCTCAGGCCGGCTCTCCCTCCGTGGATGGGGTTGAGAGGAGACTGTCTGCACTTCCCAGCTTGCTGTGAAGCTGAACCTTCTCCTGGAGTCTTTTGAGCTCTAAGCCACTTCTATTTAGGGCTCCCTGTTAATGTTTCCACACAGGATAAAAGCTTCTCCACATTTGGTCACCCAGACAGGTTCACAGATCTCTCACCCTTCACTGTGCCTTTAAAGCACGTGTTTAAGGACAGTTGCCCAAGTTCCAGAGTAGGGGCTGGATTCAGTACTCTTCAACATATTCCACGGTAGATGATGCCGTCTGCTGTTCATCTGCTCTTCTTTTCAAAACTAGAGTTTATTCTTGTATTTTGGTAGTAAGCCAGATGGAGATAACAGATAGGAATGTATTTAACCCTATATAATATAAAAGGTAGACATTTCATAAGTTATTTTTCTTGGGAATTCTCAGTATATCCAGCAGTCCACTTGAAGCAATGTTGTTTTTTTTGTTTTGTTTTGTTTTGTTTTGTATTTTTTCACAGATTCTCACTGAGTTCCATGGTCCCAGCCTAGCTCCCAGCAACCTCAAACTCCCGGGCCAAGCAGTCCTTCTGCCTCAGCCTCACAGTATCTGAGACTGTAGGTACCCACCACAAAGCCTGGCTAATTTCCCTATTTTCAGTAGAGATGGGGTCTTGTTCTTGCTCAGACTGATCTCAAACTCCTGAGCTAAGGGGATGCTCCCACCTTGGCCTCCCAAGCTCTAGGATTACAGGTGTGAGCCACCCACCTGCTCTCTGTGGAGAGTGTTCTAGGGGTATCATAGCTGGACGTCAAACTTCATTTCCAAAATATCTATTACTTCTTAATTCAAAAATTAATTAATTAAAAATTAATATTCAATGAGGGCCCATTGTGCTATATCACCCCATCTTCAGTTAAAGGAAAATACCTCTTTTGAATTGAAAATAGGGATTTTTTTATTCATGTCAAGACTGATGTGCATGTATTATTTTCTTCCCTAAAGCCTTTTAGTATTGATTTGAATTTAGAATAATGCATATTTTCCTATATTAACTTCTTACATTTCTTTTTTTCTTCTCTCTTCTAGATAAAATCTAAATGTCCTCTGTAGTTCAATATATAATATGCCAGTAACCAATATCAAGTTTGAATGTTTGCATGGATATTTATTTTAATATATTTTTAGGCAGAATTCTTTTGGGGATTCTGCCCTCCCCACCTCCCAAGGCAGTATCTAAATTTGATCACATAGAGTTTGACATGATAGGGATTCTTCCCTTCAGTATTCAAGTTGAATTTACAGAGTCAGCCTTTTTTGTCTTGTGCGTTTTCTGAAAAAATACAGAGCTCAACAGACGTGTATTGGAAAGGTTTCCATGCTGATTTGGAGAAGTAGTTTTGCAACACTTAAAAAGGGGACATATTCTGAGACGTATTTGGTTATTCAAAGAAGGGATTTCAAGATGTTTGTAGTGTATTAAGTGAGACCGTTTCCAATAATAGTAAAACAAACATTGTAATAATACATATGAATGTCTCTAGAATAGAAAGGACTTTTAAAGCATATACATTTTATAATTGAAGAAATAGAGGGCTACTGTGTGGTTAGGTTGGATTTCTAATCATTGACTATTCTGACCAAAATAACACCTGCCTTCCTACAATGTTCTTTTTCTCCCCCAGTTGGGAGGTGCGTGTCATCGTTTTTTGAGTTTCTAGCGTAGTAGTCTTTTTCTAAAGGAATCAAATCAAGTGATTCTACTAACAAGCCAGAGACACTCAGATGACCCATTGAGGGTACCGTAATTTCTTCTGGAGAAAGTCATTTATTTTCTGAATCAGGTTACATTTGAGTCACCCAACACTTTCAGAAGTTGACATTTGTTCTCACTGGGGTTTATTCTATGTTCACAGTCTTATTCTCCAGAGAGTGATGTCACCGGTAGAGGTTCAGCAGAGGCGCAGTCCCCTAGGAAACTGACAATCTGGACTGGAGAATAAAATGTGTAACTGCTAATTGTGCACACAAGAAGCAGCCAGCTTCCCTTGATGGAGGACACAGAACTCACGGACCCTGACCAGAAATTTGCTTCTGTTTTTTTTTTTTTTTTAAGAGAGAGCATCTTGTTCCATCACCCAGGCTAGAAGTGCAGAAGCGTGATCATAGCTCACAGTAACCTGAAACTCCTCCTGGGCTCAAGTGATCCTCCTGCCTCAGCCTGGCAAGTGCCACCACACCTGGCTAGTTTCTTTATATTTCTGTACAGATGGGGTCTTGCTATTCTTGCTGTGTGGCCCAAGCTAGGCTCAAATCCCTGCCCTCAGGTCATCTCTTTGGCCTCCCAAAGTTCGGGGATTATGGACATGAGCCTCCAGGACTAGCCTGCTTCATTTTTTAACTGTTGTCTTAGCAAATTCTTTAGGTACGGTTGTAGACTGCGTTATAATTTGGTAGGGTAAATGCGTGACGTATAACACAAATCCTTTGAAAGTTAGTTTTCCCATGACAGGAAGTTACATGCTCTCTCTTGCATGATTTTCTCATGCTCAGAATTCAGCTACCAGGAGGCAGCATGACTTACCTGGCCCGTGTGAAGTGTGCTCGTACACAGCAAACCGTTTGTTGTGCTCACAAAAGGTGAGCAGGAGAGACCAAATCCAGCCTGCTGGATTTATAACTCCGTAAAGGGAGGCTGACTGCCAGCTTGTTAATAGCAACATCTCCACGCTGGAGAGTCACCAGGTGGCTTATTACTGAAATCACACACCAGGAGATGGGCAGGGAGAAAAGAAAAGTGCCCACCAGGCGCTCCTCCCCTTCCTTCCGAGGCATCTGTTTTCTCCAGGGTGTTCACAAAGGTCTTAAAACAGATGTTTGCTCTGGTGACAAGACTGGAAAGCTAGACTTGGATGTGATGATTTTGCGAAGGGGGAAAGTCTCTGTTGTTGGGTTCCTAAGCCATTCTCATCAAGGCATTCTTTAAGAGGTGTGTTTTCAATTTTCAACCAGTAACGCTATAAAGGATGATATCGATGATGCTCAAGTAAGGTGTGGGGAGAGGAGACAGGAGAGGGACAGAAGGGAAAGAGTCCCCAGCTACGTGGGAGGCTGAGGCAAAAGGATCGCCTAAGCCCAGGGGTTGGAGGTTGCTGTGAGCTATGATGGCACGGCACTCTACCCAGGGCAACAAAGTGAGACTCTCTCTCCAAAATAAATGAATAAATAAATTCAAAATTTCAATCAAGACAGTCTGTCAGCAGAGAAGACTGGCAACAAATATGGTTATGTGAAATGTACCCTACACTTTGAGGGTATGCCAGTCTCACCACGCCAAATGGAATATAAGAGATTTGAACGTTCAGCTCTGGAGGAAATGTGATGAAACCAATGTTCCAATCTCCTTCCAGAAGCAGGCACCTCTCTGTGCTCCATAATCCAATAGCCATGCCCCAGAGATAAATTTATAATTGATGCCACAGAATTTCAAAGAATCTAAGAGTTTTCTCATTTTTCTCAAAGCCTCTTCAGAAAAAATATGCCCAATTTAGAAAATTGCTATTCTAGTCTGGATTTTAGACATTAGAGATACTCGATCCTCAGGTGTGTTCCCCAGCTTATTTAAAAACACAGCTGATTAATTCTGATTAACAAAGATCAGGGATACATTTAATATCTTACCAAAATAAAGGCAAACTAATATAAGTGACCAGGGCTTATAATAAAGACAAAATATAACTATTCATAGAGCAGCTAAAAAGTAATTATTTTAAATGGAGAATAAAGGCAAAGGTCTTTATTGAGTTATAAAAAGATGCTTGTTCTTAAAATTAAAAATTTGAGATCACATCTTTAAAATGTGGGGCAATAAAATCATCAAGATTTAGACAAATGGAAAAGGACTTGGGGAAAGTATGTATTACAGAGTGGAAAGGTAGAGGTCCTTGGGATTGCTGTTGTATAAAAGTGAACAATCACCTTATTCTGTGACTCAAGCCAGCACGTGGTCCACCCCTCAAAGCAGTTCTGGAACTCTCTTTCTGGAACAGCCCTCAGAGCTGTCATTGTTGGAGGTGTGACAATTGAGTTTGTGACCTCATCCTAGAAAGAGTGCTTACCAGGGTAGTTAAGGTGCCGACATTGGTGCACAGCTTCCCAAGGGGAGCACTTTGGAGGTGACCCTAGTGACATTCAGCAACGAGGTATGTAGCACTTTTTCTAGGATGAGTTCATGAACTTAATTTTCAAACTTCACATGATGACAGTTCAGATGGTCATCCCAGAAAGATTTCCATGTATTGTGAAGGTGGACTAGGTGCTGGCGTTGGTGCCAACCTTCCCAAGGGGAGTACCTCAAAGTAATGATATTCACCCATGAGGAATGTAGCACCTTTTCCAGGGTGGGTTCATGAACTCAACTGTGAGACCACACGTTACCTTGTGGGTCATCTGATGTACGGAACAGATGATGCATCCCTGGACACTGACTGTGAGGCTCTTGAAGAGACGTCTTGTTTGTCACGTACCTCCAACGGCCCTTTGTTACCCCACTCTCTAGTGACATTCGCTAATTGACGGAGTGATGATCTTGCAGAGTTGATTTTAATCAGAAGTGGTGTATGCCGCTTCCGTCTCTGGTGGTGGAACCTGCCACCCAGGAGAGGATAAGTGTTGAGAGGAACAAAAAAGGAGAGAAAGCAGAAAAAAAAAGAGGAAAGAAATAAGTATTTGATTTGTATAAAATTCTAAAAATTACTGGACTATTTTAAACGTATCTTTAAAGGAACTTACAGAGAATTCTTATTATAAGTGAATAAGAATTTGTAATTTCTTACATTTTTAAGGATTAGAAAATCCTTTGGGAAATTGAAGATTAAAAATTGAGACTTGCCATTGGATGATGGTGAGCAAAATACATTTTGATCAGTTATAACTGGTCCAAAAATAGTTAGGGGGAGGTGATATTCGGGAGTCTCTAGCAGGCATCAGCCTTCTTCCACTTTAGAAAGAAACTTCAGCTGTCATTCTGCTGAAAGGGAAACAGGGAGAGCTTGTCCCAAACACATGGCCCCTTCTCCCTTCAAACATCTGTGGGTCAGAGGAGTGGGCACCCACAGTCGGAGCATCTGTCGTCCCTCCCAGAGTGGGCACCGGCACCTCCCTTTGTAGGAGTTTCTGGAGTGCTCGCCTTGGCTTCAAGTGGACGATCTTGGGCCCACGAGTTTCACAGTTCATACCTCTGTAAGATGATACTACCAGTATTCACTAAGTAGGCGTGGTGTGCATCTTCCACACCCAGCATAGATACAAGTCACCAAGAAGAAACAGGCGCGTCTCCACCCCTCACTGGGCTCAGGCTCTAATACAGACTTGACAGAGTTGTGAGTATGATGGGAACCGGGGCCTTCCCATTGTAAGGTCTTAGGGAAGGTTAGCCATGGTGAAGGCAGTGATGACAAGGATGTGTTTCAGAGGAGGTGTAGGGTCTGACTGGTCCTCAAGATACCCTCCCAAAATTTTGATGGGAGTCAGGCTGTAGTCTCAGTATTATCGGAGTCCATCAGGCCTTGGTGATAAAAAGTAGGAAAAAATGTTAGTAAGACTCCAAGATATGATCTGTTTTTGATTCCATCTTTGAAGATGGAATTCTTCTCTGACAAGCTAAACTTAATACGTACTGGCAAGGAATTCCATATGCAGCCATGGAATGTATGGAGACTTGCAGAAATAAGCATTTCTCCACTTGCTCAGAATATCGAGTCTTCCCCAAGGAAATGTCTACTTTCTCCTGTTAACACAAAGCAATATCTGTTTCCATCTCTTCATTCAGCACAACATTTGTTAGGGGTAAAATCTTGGCTTAACAGTTATTGAAAAGACTTGGCTAAGGCTACATGTTAAGCAAACAGGTAGGGGTTGTAATCTTGGGTCAAGGTCTTGGCACTTTTAGCTCATGGGTTGCATTTCTGTAATCTGGATTAATGAACAAGCTCCTGGGCTGTTTTTCTGTGTGTGCTGAGGTTAGCATTAGCCATTTTAACCTGACCTAAGTCTTGTACTTTAAGGGTTCTAAACTCACTCTGAATTATACATGGTATCCACCAAGTTTGACTGTCTGAGAACCCTGCTATCTGCTGAAATACTGTCCTTATAACCATGCCCCTGTGGCTGTGGAAACATAAATGTATTCCTTTTAATGAGAGGTACAGGGGAAGCATTGGAAACAAAGGAAAGAGCTTCACCAAACTGTGCTTAGTATTAACCTCGCAGGTTTGGAAACCAAGAGTGAGGTTACTCTTTAAAGCCTCAAGCTAAATTTGAATCTCACTTTTAGAAGTCAAAGGTAACTACCTTTCTGTTTCATAAAATTTTCAGTGTTACCTGCCCTTAACATTTTATCATGGTTAAAAATTAAAATAAAAAACCCGATTTGCTTCCATTGTCTGCTGGTGACGGAACATCATGAAGAGAGGCCGCTGGTTATGGGAAGAAAGAGAAATATTACTTTAACAAGCTCATTCCACTAGTCAAATTTGTCAAAGAAAAGGTGAACTGATACCTTTTTTAAAATAATATTCCCTGCAAAAATTATTGCTCATTTTATTCATGTCTGACATTTCATAGTAAAGGTAAAATTCATTTTTAATGAAAAATATTCCACAGGGTTATTAATTAAAAGAAACACAGGAAGAGAGAACTGTCATTTTAAAAGAGCAGCTCATGAATTAGAGAAAGTCTCCAGCCAGAAATATAGCTCAGTGACAATCTGTCCAGGACTGGTGGCCGACCTGCCCACAGAAACGACCACGGCCCCCCACTCTGCCTGGCACCTGTACCCCCCTGGGCCAAGCTGCCTCTGCACCAAAGCTTTGGTAAAGTCAGAGAAGGAGTTCCTTGAGTTCGTGGCTCACATCTTCTAGTACACTTGTTATGTTGGGTCCCTTGTCATCATGACATTGTAAACAACTTGAAGGCAAAAACTGACTAAGGTGATAATATCTATTAAGAAGGAGGGGTTTGGCAAGTGAGAGGATCAACACTGAAGTGCCTCCTAGTTACAAGAGGATGGAAAGCAGATACTACACGGATTTTACTCCCTTAATCTAAATAATGTTTCTGTGAAACAGCGAAAGAGGCCCGCATTGTTGAATTTGCTGCTCAGGAGCCAATGTGTAAGTCTGTGGCAAAGCCAGGGCATGGGAAATTGTCACGTGAAATTTCCCTTGAAGAGTTCAGACTTCTTCCCTCCCTCCGCCCAGAAATTCCTGTCTCGCCTCTATCCCACTCCCTACTTCTGTCCCCCACACAGCTTTTAGGTGTTCAGACATACCCACTCCTCTGCTGACGCTAATAGTCATCCTTTAGGGAATCTCAGGAATTTGAGGAGTCTGTGATATGGGATAGACCAGGACCCCTATGTCTATCCCATATTTGTGACAGTGGCTGTTATTACTGAGAAAGCTGATTACAGCATATGGCTTTAGGGCTGTAGTAAATGCTGTGTAGCCCCGAATGAGGCAGATTACCGTACAGGCACAGGCTGGTGGGGTAGCCCCCAGTAGATGGTTGTGATGTAACGCAGCTCTCTGCAGGCATGATGGCCTCAAAAGGCAGGAGGAAGCGGCCAGGCTTGGTTTCTTCTTCCAACTTCACCAACCTGAGAGGTCATTTCTTTCTTGGGGAGAGAGAAGTTAAAGACCAAGAAAAAGGTTAGGAACATCAGCCTTATAGAAATTCCTTCATATGTGGGCACATAAAGAGGGGTGACCGAGTATTCTCCCCTGATGAGTGCAAATGGAATTACAATACTTAGCAGCGATTTGTCACGTACAGGTATAACCTACATATGAACAAAATACATAACGTAACATACAAAATTTGCATACATTTATAATACACGTGTATAAAGATATCGCATACCCACGTAAGAGAAAAACTCAATTCAATTCAAATTGGGGGGAGGAGAAAAGGGGAGTTGGTGTTCTGCCGCCTACTGGGCAGAATGTGAGGGTACGTGGCACACCTCTTGGGGACGGGACAGAAATACAACAGGGACTTCACCTAACAAACGCGAACATCGTGACCTAAGTGTACCCTCGTATTAACCTGAAGTTAAAAAAAAAAAAAATATATATATATATATATATATAGCACATACGTGTGTATATTTTTTAAAGTACGTATCATACAACATTTATTTTCACTTTTAAAAATCAACATTTATTTTCACTTTCTCCAGTAGTGAAATCCCAGGCAAAGAGATTATGACCTGAAGGGTTGCAGGCAACCTGGAGGAGACGTCCTGGGGCCGTGGATATTTTTAGGAAAGGTCTTAATTCCAACCACAGAGAAAATTTAGGCCCATGGACTGCCTGCATCAGAATCACCTGGAATGTGTGTTCCACGTGCAGATTCTGGGCTTCAGTTCAGAGATGTTGGGCCCCCAGCTTGGGCTAAGATTCCCTGACAGTGATTCGTGTGCACAGCACGGTGGGGAAACAACTGCCCGAGTAAACGCTGCCTTCCCTTTGAATAGTGCAGAGTATTGTGATCAGCTTTTGTCACCCTGTGTTTCCCCTGGAAAGGAAAGAGAAAATGGTTCGGCTACAAGGTGAGCTATTTAGATTATGAATGAAGAGTCTTCTGCCTATAAGGAAGAGCAAGGAAATAGCTGCTCTGTGTGGAAATTGGGAATAATTCCAGGCGGGTAGAATTTTCCACCTAAACATTCCTAGCACTTGCTTGCGTGCCAGGCCCTGTGTTCCATGGAGGCAGCAGGGCACCCACTATTATCCAGTCATTCTGTCTTATTGGCTTCTGTGATGAAGACCCTCGCACCTCACCCCTCCCACCTCCCCTACACCATACAGACTTTGTCTTTGGAGTTTCTCTGACCCCCTGGCCTCTGATCCAAGTCCCTCTCCCTGAGGTTGTTTAAATCAAAATGAAATGTATATGATTGGTTCTATAAAATTTTGAAGGCATGTCTCATATAGATATTAAATTTATATTTGTTGAAGGAGTTGCTAAATTTAGTGCCTTTGAACATTTCAAACCATGTTAGGTGTTTTGAAGAAATACGGCTTTGGTTGAAAGTCAGAGTGCACTTAATATTGATTTTGTTGAAGGTCGCCTTTTCTGGGATGATAACCTCATCCTGGGAGAGGGGTGCGCAGTTCTCTAGATGCAGCCTGGGTGCTGTGCTGTGCGGGATCCAGGGCATCATGACTTTCCGAGACTTTCTGCCTCCTAAGCCTGTGATCTACACGGTCAGAGTAGCTACCACTGAATTTGCCCCACAAGGTAACTTTTGTGCATTAAAATCCTGGAGATTTGACTTTCACTCTTGCTGACCACTTGTGCAGAGGTGGAAAGAACACCTGCTGGACTCCAGGTCATAGTGCAGAAGGCAACTCGTCGGAACTGAAGGCTGGCTGTACCTTGGCAGTCTCCGGGGTTCTTAACCCAACATCCTTCTTCCCTTCAATACTCCTGCTGCTTGACAGTCTTTTGGGCCAGAAGGTATTCTGAAAGCTGTGATATTTTCACTTGATTTCCTCCCCACATCGAAGGATTCTGCTTCTCGCGTCCTTCAAAATAGGCATATGGTATGGAAAAATTTCCTGCTGTTTTAGCCTTTCAGATCAGAGATTTTCCCAGAGTCTTCTGAATGACTGACTGGATTGGTGATGTCTGACCAGACTGTGAGGTTTAGTGCCAGGTTCTCAGTTTTCATTTTGATTTTGATTTTTTAACTCAGAGTAGATAAACTCATGTGGTTATATGTTCTTTCCCAAAGTCGGGGTAAAGATACAAATGGTCCTTTTTGTCATTATTCAGTATCCCTGTTTTTATAATAGGTACTCAATTTTCTTTTTTTTACTCTATTTGATGTCAGGAAGTCTGTTGAGCAGGATTCTAATAACACTGTTGTTGATGTTATGGAAATAACTGGTTAACTAATCGATACTTTAACTCCAGTAACATTTCATAAATACCTCTTATTTTGGGTGACTGCCTTAACTTCTTTTGCCTCAATGTGATCATCTTCAAAGTGGGAATAATAATATCTGACACTTGCAAACCTCTTACAAAGTAGAAATCTATTTACGGTACAGTACGTTACATGTTTTAGAGGATATATCGCTGTTTCCATTTTGTAAATGAGAAAACCAAGGCCCAGAGAAGTCAAGGAACTTGCTATGATCCCTCAACATTAAGTGAAAAAGTAACAATCGTAGAACAAGAACACATCTTCATTATTGAGAGCAGTAGGTGAGCTACAGGCAAAACAGTTTTTAAAATAGCAATATACTAGTGTGAGGTTAATGTGAATGAAGCAAGATTGTCTTATGAATCACTTCTCTATTTAGTTTTCTCTTTAGTTCCTTGAGTTTAGAAGATATTAAAACTAACAGGCAATTAAAAAATTAAAATAAAAGTAAACCTTTGGATGGTTCCAAATCTTTACTTGATTCTTCATTTCTGTGTCAGCTGCCCATTCCAAGCCGGGCTGAGGTGCCACTGGGGCGCTTGCACTGGGTCATAACAACACCACCAGCTGTAGGCACATGTGCGGACTCTGTAACCGGTGTTCTTTTCCTTGCTAAAAAAGCTTTCTTTCCCCAATTCCTTGTCATTCAGCAAACTTCTAGAGAATGAAACTGCCCATTTGGGGTGGAGTCAGGCAGAACAGACCCAGACAGTAAACCGAATATAGGCCATGCAATGAACACGGGTGATAAAGGCTCAGCCCCAGTTTGCACAGAGAAGGGAGTTTATGTTTAGGTGCAGATTTCTAGCCTTTACCTGGACAGATGAGGCAGGAAATCTTGGAGTACTTTAAAGGACCGATTCTCTACCCAGGCTGCAATTTAGAATCACCTAGGGAGCTTGGAAAAAAGTGCAATGGGCCTCACTCCTAGAGATTCTAATTTAAATTGGTTTGGAGCAGGGCATGAATATCTTTTTTTTTTTTTTTCTAGTTTCCTGGGTGACTATAATGTGCAACCAGGTTTAGAAACCATGAGTTCCAGGCCAGTGACCCTAATGCTGCAAAAGAATCACCAAGGGTATATTGACACCGACTCCATCTATAAAATTTTTCAGTTCCCTCTTTTGGTTTTTATGAAAATTTAAATGAATTATTTTTATTTACTCTTTATGTAGGATTTTCACATATTAAAATATAATTATGTTAGTTATTTTTTTCTTTATTAAATAATGACTGTACATTAACGCCTTTATGGGGTACAATGTGCTGAACTGATAAATAATGCAGCTTACAACTGATCAATATAACCATCACCTCGCTGTCCTGATTTATTGCAGTAAAACATTTATACTCTATTCTTAATAGTTTTGAAATGCACCATTGTATTATGTACATTGAATATAACATAAAATCTAATAAATTAAGATCCTTTAAAAATCTATCATAAATAAAATCACACACTGTAGAGGATCTTGTTCTCATTGTTGCTCAGGGTGACGGCCATCCTCATACTGCTAAAGGGTGCTGTCCTGTCCTCATGTTACCAGATTCCAGAAGTTATTCCATTTAAATCCTTCCATACCTTGAAGGAATAGGTTATTGTTCCATTTTGTAAAGCAAAAAACTGAGATTCACAGAGGCTAAGTGAAACCCCATGGTTGTAACTCCAATAAGCAGCAGATATGAAATTTAAATCCCAACGACCACTTTGATACTGTTGGCTTTCTCTTACGTAAATAATTTGTAGGTACAGATGATTTTTGCAGAACCGACAATTTATAGTGCTTTACCTCTTAAACACTAGTGTTATTCTTTCTTTGCATCCATATGTATTAAACACAAATGTAGTGGCTATTATAAAATGAAAGCAGAAAACCAGACTATATGACTGTGCGTCATCAGGGAAAAAGGATTAGACGTGTAAGGAAATTTGCAGAAAGGAATATCATCTTATAGTAGCTAAAAGTTTCATTCTCTCCATTCCTGTGGTGGTGAGTTTCTATTTTTTATTTTTTTTATTAAATCATAGCTGTGTACATTGAACTGATCATGGGGCATCATACACTAGCTTAATAAACCGTTTGACACATTTTCATCACACTGGTTAACATAGCCTTCCTGGCATTTTCTTACTTATTGTGCTAACACATTTACATCCCACACTTACTAAGTTTCACATATACCCTTGTAAGATGCACCGCAGGTGTAATCCCACCA
The DNA here is from genome assembly GCA_963574355.1 of Loris lydekkerianus. Taxonomy (NCBI): domain Eukaryota; kingdom Metazoa; phylum Chordata; class Mammalia; order Primates; family Lorisidae; genus Loris; species Loris lydekkerianus. The sequence goes on along the minus strand of CAUYPK010063737.1, from coordinate 542 downwards.
ATTCCCCTCCCTCTCCCCACCTCTCCTCTCCCTCCCCTCCCTTTCCCCCTTCCCCCTATTCTTAGGTTGTAACTGAGTTACAGCTTTCATGTGAAAGCTATAAATTAGTTTCATAATACGGCTGAGTACATTGGATATTTTTTCTTCCATTCTTGAGATACTTTACTAAGAAGAATATGTTCCAGCTCCATCCACATAAACATGAAAGAGGTAAAGTCTTCATCTTTCTTCAAGGCTGCATAATATTCCATGGTGTACATATACCACAATTTATTAATCCATTCATAGATCAATGGGCACTTGGGCTTTTTCCATGACTGAGCAATTATGAATAGGCCTGCAGTAAACATTCTGGTACAAATACCTTTGTTATGCTGTTATTTTTGGTCTTCTGGGTATATGCCCAGTAGAGGAATTACAGGATTGAATGGCAGATCTATTTTTAGATCTCTAAGTGTTCTCCATATATCTTTCCAAAAGGAATGTATTAATTTGCATTCCCACCAGCAGTGCAAAAGTGTTCCTTTTCCACATCCACACCA